>VDFB02197482.1:0-19398 GCA_007258455.2 Sequoia sempervirens | reverse complement strand
AGATTATTACTGAATGTCAACTGAAGTTTGCATGCATGGCGATTTTGGTTGAAATTGTGAAGATTTTAGTGAAGATGATGCTTCATTAAATGTCAACTGAAGTTCAAAAGGGACGAATTGAAGCATGAAGCATTATTTTGTGAAGCATGAAGCATTTTTAGTGAAGTATGGCGAATTTGAAGTTGTTAACTTCAGTCATGAAAAGGGTCGCCATATTTAGTGTTTTAATGATGAAGCATTAATTTGTGAAGCTACGCACTTTTCAAGGAATGACAACTGAAGTTCCAAAAGGGTTGTTATTTTTAGATTTAAAGCATGAAATTGGCGAATTCTTTTCAACAAAGATTGTCAACTGGAGTTCTCAAAAGGGACGCTTTAGTTCTAAATTGTGAATTTAAAGCAAGTGTGAAGATGGCGAATTCAACAAGAATTGTCAACTAAAGTCAAATTCGCATGAATTTGTTAACTGAAGATTGAAAAGGGAAAACCCTAAAGCATGACGCCTTATTTAGCTTATCTTTGTTTCAGTTAACTAAGTTGGGGTCCAATCACAAGCCATGCGCACTTTTCATGGATTTGATGCTTTATGCGAATTTCAAAGATGAAAATCTATTTATTTCAGCCTTGGCGTCCATTATTTCTTCATTTCAAACTTCAAAATATACATTCTTCTTGAGCGAGCAGCAAGCTTAAGGTGCTACAGGTGTCTGAATTCAGCGTTCTTCGTAGCAACGAGTTCAGATTGTGCAGAGGAAGAAGATTCTAGATCTTATTTTCACTTTGCATGTGTTTTACTAAAGTTCCGTAGAAGAGTTATTGATTTTTCAAGCAGAGCAACAAAACTTTCTATCTTCTGTCTTATTTCTTCTATTTCTCATCTTAGGTACTTTCTTCGCATGTCAAAGAAATTCAGCGTATATTCAGAATCTGATCATCTGGGTTCGCATACTTCAGTATTAGCAGCAAAACCCATTGCGTAGATTTTTTCGAGAAAATTGCCCCGTAGCCTTTCATTCCAAGCTTCCGTGTTTTTCCAGAATTTCTTCGGCATGTTGGCCAAAATCACATCTTTTTGAAAATCACATCATCTGGGTTTGTTCAGAATTCCGTTGTGCACAAAACCCATGTTCCAGATTTTCTCATGAAAATTTTCCCCGAGAAGCTCTAAAACCCCTACAGTTCTGGAGTAAAGAATCTTTGCATGTCAAGCTAAATGACGTGTTTTCGCAATTCTGACGTTGTGGGTTGTCTTAGAATCCTTTTCTAGACAAAACCCATGTCTCAGAATTTTTGGTGAAAATTATCCTCCGACAGGCTATTTTTAGCCTCACCAGGAGCCATTTTTAACTTTTCAGAGAAAGTTGTCAGAATATAGCCGTGTTCACAGTCAACGGGCAAGTTTTTTAGAAGGTGATTCAACTAGACTGAATTCGAGACCAAATCGGTCTTAATTTAGGTTTTCATCAGAACAGCTGACAATGAAGCGTTAAGTTGCAAAAGAAACAGAGATCACTTCATTTACAGAGCCGCCAAAGTCATTCAGATCCTGTGCCATTATCTTCGTGAAAATGGTACCTACGTTGATCTCAAGGTTGTACAAACTGAGTTTCAGAAGCATGTTTGTGATATCTCGATGGAGATTTTAGATCACATTTCAATAATTTCAGCCAGTTTCAGAAAGGCGACTCAAGATGTTAAAGATGGCATGCATACAGTCAAAGTAGGCGACCAAGAATTGAAGAGACAAATTATTGCTTTAGACAGTATCAAAGTGCCAGAAGACAGAGAGATTGATGAGTTCTTGGTCGAAGTGTTAGACCGAGATGACATGGAGTGATCTGCCAGTTGGAACCTGCAGTTAATTTCGAGGGTTGAGTCAGTAGCTTAACCTGTACTTTCGCCTTCAGCCACTCTCTGGCCGACTTAACATACGCTTATTCTTGGAATTATCAACACAGGAGTTAGGGTTAGGGTTTCCAGTTAACTGAAGGTAGTACGCTAATCTTGCTTTTAATAAGGACGCATGCTTGCATACTGTCCAATTAGGTGATATTTGTACGCTTAAACCGAGGGTATGTCAGCTAATCAGATAGTTTACTGCATGTGGTTAGGCGACAACTTGTAATGCCGCATTGCAAGAATCAGAGGTCCCAAGGTGATTTTAGGTTACCTACACCTGATGTATATAAATAAAGAGCTTTTGCCTACTCTTGTAATTAACTTCAGCTTTGAGAGAGAAAATGTCATGCCTCTACCTTGCCCTCTCACATTTGGTATTTGTTCATGTACGCTATTACGATTAATTGTTATGCCACATGGGGTTTCAAGAGATTGTAATGGTGAATTCTTTCTGTCTTGTGAATCTTTTATTGTTATGATTAAGCGTTATGCCACATAGGGTTTCGTAAGATTGTGATGATAAAAGCGTTTTGTGAAGTCCTTACTATGCTGATCGAGTGTTATGCCACATCGGGTTTCATAAGATTATCATGGTAAATCTTCTCATAGTTTAGATAAATCTGTTTTGTGAATTCTTTTGTCATTACGATCAAGTGTTATGCCACACAGGGTTTCATAAAGATCTTGATGATAAAAGCCGTTTAGTAAGTCTTTTACTGTTATGATCAAGTGTTATGCCACACAGGGTTTCATAAGATCATCTTGGTGAATTCTTAAATCTGTTTTTGTGCCCAATAAGCTTGTTTAGATTGAGATGATAGTTGCGCCACCTTGCCTTCAAGTAGAGAGTCTGAACTCGTTTATCGTCCGATAGTCAATCCCTGCTCCTTTTCCTCATGCTCTGTTTTCTTGAGGAAACAGGATAGATTTAAAGTAGTTAGCTTAGTTGTAGTTACTGATCTGCGAAACCAGAAAATCCTTAGCTGCAACATTCTTGGTTTTCTTAACCTTGTGCCTCTTCCAGCTGAGAACAAAAAGATAGGACTTAGATTACTTTTCTTTTCATGCATTCCAGCACAACGAGGGAGCTTCCCCTCCTAATTTGAAGAGCACTCATTGCGTAGTGTGCATAGCTGTCCGTACAAACCTGCACTCCAGAGGTGTTAGATTTTACGCCAACATAACCACAACTAAAAAGCTCCCTCAAAATTTTTAAATTTATAGTTCTAAAGTCCTTTTGAAAGAGTTCATCCACATAAGGAGGCATCTATGGGTAAGCAGGCAAGAATGGATGGATCTCTCCAAAATAGTTTGTACTAAGTACTAAAATATTAAATGTAATATTAATGGTCATTTTAGCTTTAGATAGTTTTTAGTAACTTTAGTTACACTTTAGTTGTTTTAGCATCTTTCTAGTTTCTGCTTTAGTTAGCTTTAGTTAACAATTGTTTTTTTTTAGAAACATCGTCTTGTAAATTTCTTTATAAGGAGCTTTCGTCTCCTTTTGTAAACATGCAATTATGAATATCAATTATATTTTCATGGTATCAAAGCAAGGTTCGAACTTGATTAGTTTTTTGAAATTTCTTAGATGTTTTTTTTGCCGATTTTTTTTAAAATAAAATCAAAGAAATTAAGATTTTTTAGTGAGCCGATTTTTATTTTTTTAAATCGAAGGTTTCCATAACTGTTTTATGGTATCTTTTCACTAAGGAGGAAAATGCAATAGTTACACTAGATGTAACTTCAGAAAGTACTCAAATATAATATGAATACTATGCAGACAATACTTTAATATGCATATTCAATGAGTTTTGGCAAAAATCCATTGCACTAGTGGAATAACCGAGTGACTTGGAGAAGGGAAATTTCTCCTCTTTTCTGCTCAAGTAGATTGTTTATTCTCCTCTTTTAAAGGATACATTATAGTAAATAGGGCATGAATGATAGACAGTGCTTCTTTGGTAGAGCAAGATTATTTGTAAAACCAAGGTTAGTGACCTTAATCAAGACAAAATGTTGATGGCCTCAACACTAAAACAAATAAGACAACCTGATAAGCCACATCAATATCCATTAGCATACTAGTTGTCATTAGTGGACCATTCCTCAACATATTGACAAGGAAAATTTTGCTGCCCAGACTCTTTGCCATGAGGAAATTTTAAATAACAACCTATGTTCCCAAGGTTTGGAGATGAGAGATTCAACCTCATGGACTTTTGTATACCTATTATTAGTGTTTTGGTTTCTAAAAAGCTCAATCTTTTTTTTCTTTTTTGAAATGAAAAGCTCAATCTTATGGATTAGCCAATATGGTTTTATGCAACCAAACCCTAAAAGGGAACCCAAGGCACTCAGAAACAAGATGTTTGCATTAGTGATAATAGATTTCCAAAATCCATGAAGATTATTGCTGAGAGTTTCTAGATTCGATTGTGTTTGTATTTTTTGCATCAATGTTTCGGATCACACTCCATGATCCATCATCAGGATAGAAGAGAGCATAAGGAGTAGAATGAATAGTTGCAGACCAAGAATTGTATAAAAAGGAAGGAGGGGGGTAAGGGAGGTTGGCACATTTATTGTATAGCCTTTTTTCCACTTTCTATTTTAAGTTTATTTTTTCTCTATCAACATTACATTTTGCATTTATTGTATAGCCTTTTTTCCACTTTCTATTTTAAGTTTATTTTCTCTCTATCAACACCTTGTTTCTTGTGCCAACCTCTCTTACCCCCCTCCCTTTTTATACAATTCTTGGTCTGCAACTATTTATTCTACTCCTTATGCTCTCTTCTATCCTGATGATGGATCACAGTGTGTGATCCAAAACATTGAAGCAAAAAATACAAACACAATTGAATCCAGAAACTCTCAGCAATAAGATGTTTGCACCTAAACAAAATTTGTCATTTTAAAATGTGCAGCGGATTTTTTTTAGCTTAGTTCCATAAAAAACTTTTGAACTCTTGAACAAAACTGTATAAATCTAACATAAAACATCTCAATAAACACTAGAATTAAAAATACAAATGTACTAGATTTGCTCAAACCTATGTTGTCGAGTTTTGCAAAAACCCTCCCATACTCATATGGGTCTAATCAAGGGCCAAGGTGGGTCTTCTTTTGGTGTCACCTAACACTACAATGCATCAGTCTTCTTTCTTATGCCTATGGATATTATGATTGTACTCAATTATTAACCCATGTTTCTAAATCTACAAGACCTACACCAATGAGCCATGGAACTTTAGCATGCATGCCACCCTAAAAGATAGCAACACCAATTATGTGCTTATACATAATATGCAAATACAAGCACTAAAGGAACCTGATGGCATCCCAATTTCAATTTGAACCAATATGAAGACACCCAAACAATGCATCTAATACACTCAACCCCCCAAAACTTCCAAAGAACACATTTTAAAAAAATTTAAAAGCCAAAGGTGAGGTAAGTTGAGTAACTTTTTAAGGTCATAGCCTCCCTAGCATGCCTCATGGAAATACAAGAAGCCCTTACGAGAACAAGAGAAGTTATATACGAAAAACAAAGTTGAAGCTCATATTTACTAGGATTATATATATAATGTGAAAACAATAGAAGTTATATATATTTTTTCTTACATACATGCTATGTCACAACGTTTTTGTTTGTCTTCGTGTTTGGAAAGGATCAAATTTGGCAAAGATAAAATTTATCCAAAAAGAAATCCCTAATTAAATTCGACTAATATAGGATGCAATTCCACTCAACACACAAGCCGCTCAACACATACTCATAAAAAGACACGATATCAAAATAGCCCAAGAATAAGGAGCTGTCGATGCCAAGAAAATTAAACAGCCCCCACACATAACTTGAAGCCGCCTCATTCAAAAAGAATTGAACAATTACAAGTTGTTGCTATAAAGAATATTAGTCGCCTTATACTTAGTCGACCAAGGAATAAATTTGCTCATAAAAATATAAGTCGTCTCAAAAAGATGAAGCCACCTCACAATAAGGAAATCATCCTCAAATAAGGAAATTCGAAACCATAGAATAAGCCACCCTCAAGTAAAGAAATCATGCCTCTTATAAAACTGATCATAGACTTTTCAACCGCTGACATGGCAAGGATGATTTGGCACTATGCTGACATAACAGGTAACCAAGCAAGCAACCAGCTGAAGTAGGCAAGCAAGCAAGTAGCTCAAACACCTTGACATCAATGACAAAATACTTTAACACCCTATTTGGGAATTACCCTAAATATTGCCCTAAAATCACAAATTTCATTAAAAGGAGAATTGTAATATAGCTAGAGATATAACTTACCAATTAAATGCCTCATAACAAGATAAATCTTGATTTAGGTCCTGCAAACATATCAGGCAATATTGCATATGTATATATAATTCATAAATCCAATTATTTCTATTAGGGTTAATAATCGCACATATAAGTACAAATAGGCAAAATCATCATAACTCATTAGATAAGCCATGTTACATCTATACTTATTTTTAGTATTCAATCACAATAGGTTTGAATGAGGGAGAATGATGGGTTGGCCCAAAGCAAACCCCACACTAAGCCCAAGAGTGGACACTGACCCTCTTGGCCCCAAGTGGCAGGCACGTTGGACATCTAGCATGGGGTGGTCTATCTAGTGGGGTGCTTGTATCTACCCTCACTATTCATATCTTCTTATTCATCCTCTTATGAATTGTGATTTCTCCAACAATCAACCATCGTAGAGGTTGGGAAAGAAATTGCAATAGGGTGCCCGGAAATCCCCCTATCTAAGCCCAAGAGTGGACACTCACCCTCTTGGCCACAAGTGGCAGCAGGCACATTGGACGTTCAACATGTGGTGGTCTACTTAGATGGTGATCTCGTATCTGCTCCCCTTCCTTGCATTTCCTCTTCTCCTCCATATGATTGCTTAGTATAAAACAACGAATTGGAATCTATTATCCACATTTATATTAAAAAATCATAATTACTTATGACTCAATAATTGTTGCAAGCATCATTATTGCATTATATATATATATATATATATATATTCCTAATTACTTTCATTCTTCCCATAATCACTTCATATGGACAGTAATATATGTATATGTATATATATACATATACATGTATATATATATGTGTATATATATATATATATACATGTATATGTATATACCATTGTTACGAGACTCGGACTCGGCTCGGACTCGGCTAGGGTGACTCGACTCGGCGACTCGGCGACTCGGACTCGGACTCGGCGCAGACTCGGCAAAATGAAAAAAGTTGAAAAAACCTTAGAAAATTAGAGATTTTTAAAGATTTAAAACTTGTTTCAAGCACCCTTTATTGAATACAACACAAATAAAAGCAAATTTGATCACATACACAAATATACAATGATCACATAAGTATAAAGTACACAAATTGTAGTTGCGCTGCTGAAGGAAATAACATACTTTGATATATAAAATTAGTCAAATGTATACAAAACTCATGGAAAATGAAATCCATGACATCAAATGTTCCATACAAATATGAAATATCAAAAGATTCAAAACAATAGCTATAAGTCTATCACTCTATGCCTATGGCACAGTGGAGCCAACATCCTTCCTACGAAGGTGTCTAAAGGTCCTGGATGATGTTGCAGTTGCAGCCATAGTCTCTGCCTGTGTCTGAGTCCCCATACCACTCTCTCCACCAGTAGCTATGTCTCCTCGTGCTCTAGCCTCCTCCTCAGCCATGGCTACAACCTCAGCCTCTCTCTCTGCCTGGTCCACCCAATCAAGGTCCTCGTCACTAAAGACTGCGTCTGTAGCCTCAGTGATCCACTCAGACTGTGGATCAACCTCCTCTAAACAGATCGGGGTGTTGTCGTGGTCAAAAGCCTTCCTGTATCTGAGCCGAAGGTTGTAATGAACATATACCGGTCATTCATCCTCTCCACTGTCAATCTATTGCGCTTCTTGGAGTGTATGTGCTCAAACATACTCACCATTGCCACAATCGGATGAATGCATGGCTGGCTCAATATTCGTATGGCAACATTTTGCAGGTTCGGTGTATCAGAACCAAACATCTCCCACCATCCATCTGAGATGAGAAAAAGAAACAAAATCAATCTCATTTCAAGTTTCAAGTTCAAGTTCAACATTTAATAATAAATTATAATATAAAAAGATGAAAATTATTGCCTTAAATATATTTTTACCTGGCATTAATTTTGTCCTACTATCTTTGCACATTTGACGTGCAAAGAAGTCTCCTCGTGCCTTAGTGAAGGCATCTATCTCCTGCACTATCTGTGTAGTAACAGAGGGCAACATTCTCTCTATCGTCGAGTAGAGCCCACTAAGAATTTCTCTATCTGCACGGAGATCACGGCGGAAGTGGAAGGCCGGATTTAGGAAACATGCGGCTGCATGGATGGGCCTATGGAGTTGGTTTTGCCATCTCCTATCAATGATCTCCCAAATGGGACGATACTTATCATCAACTCCACCATAGACTGATCTAATGGCCTCTTTGGCCCTATCCATGCCCTCATATATGTAGCCCATTGCGGGCTTCTCCCCATCTGCAACTCGTAGGAGAACTAGCAAGGGCTCAATAAACTGCAAAGTGCAAACATGTTTCACAAATAAGTAAGTGTGACTGTCAATGAAAATGAACAAATAAAAGTAAGATATGATTAAAAATTAAAACATAATAAAGAATTAAATGTTACCTTCACAATCTCATCTGCTGGTGTCCAAAACCCTGCCTCATCAAATATGCAATCAGCCACAGCAATCCCTGCAGTGCTTGTAGAAAAGGATGAGGAAGACTACTCCTCACTAGCAAACATGCGCCTCAAAGGTGCCCTTGACCGAATCAAGGATTGCAACATGATAAAATTTGATGCAAACTGAGTGATGCCAGGACGAGACAACTCCCTCAACCCCGTGTATTGCCTCATAAGGTTAAGCACCCATGCATGATTGTAAACAAATTTGCAAATGTTTCTTGCTGATTCCATACATGTTTTTATCCATGGGAGCTTGCCAAGATCCTCCATCATGAGGTCAATGCAATGGGCGGCACATGGAGTCCAAAATATAGTTGGGTGCCTCTCCATCAATAATCTACCAGCAGCAACATAATTTGCTGCATTATCTGTCACCACTTGAACTACATTTTCTTCCCCCACATCGGCTATCACCTCCTCTATAGCCTCACATAAGTATGTGGCATTTTTGAATTGGGCGGAAGCATCAATGGACTTTATGAAGATAGTGTCACCTGAAAAAATAAGCAAAACCAAATTACCAATTATTCAATAAATTAAAAACATAAATCAGCCTTATTAAATTATTAATCACTAAATCAAATTCAAATATCAATGTATTAAGGTAAGTACAATTACCTCCAGAGGAAACTAGAAAGTTCAACAGCGTCCTATTTCTCCTATCGGTCCAACCATCAGTCATGATGGTGCAACCAATCCTCCTCCATTGCACACGCTGCTCCTCTAATTGTGCTTTCACATCCGCCACCTTTTGAGTCAAAAGTGGGCCCTTTAATTCATCTTCGCTGGGGGCTTTGAACCCCGCCCCACATATGGTTATTGCATCAACCATATTTTGCCAAAAAAGAGACCTAAAACATGTCATAAAATGAAAAGATTTAAGTTTTTAACTTTAAATTTGAATTCGATAGTGAGATACATCTAAATTCTAAAACAATAAAATTTAAATATAAATTTTAAAACAATTAAACGAAAAAAGAATTACCTGGCTACATGGAAGGGAATGGTGCAGTAGTACCAAAAGTCTGCAATTGTTTTTTTGCTGCATCGTGTGCATCCTTGTTCCAACCCATGCTCTCAAGCGACGGTTGGGAACCAGGAGTAGTGCGTGGTACAAAATATGAGTCCACCCTAGATTTACGAACTCTAGGGCCAATACTAATACTGCCACTACCACTAGCAGTAGCAGCGCCACCAGCACTAGGAGTACGCATAGGAATAGATGGTGCAGAAGCAGAAGCACTAGCAGAAGCACTAGCACTAGGACTGTATGGAGGCATGGAAGAAGCATCTCCAACAGCACCAAGTCCCTGTCCAACTCCAACACCTGCCAACTCCTCCCTCTGTCTCTTTCTAATTTCTTTTTGCCTTTCAAAATTTTCTAATTGCACCTGCACTTCACGAACAGCCTCAATAGGTGCTAGGGTGCAGCCCACTGCATCATGGATGGGTATGCGTGCAAGGTGGTATTTCAATCTATTTATGCCTCCATGATATATTGTTTTGCAGTATTTACATTTTGCTTCTCCTCTTTTCATTCCGGAAAAGATTTCAGCATGTTTCCAAGCAGGGTCTTTTTTGACTGGGGTTTGAGACATTATGAAAATAATAATATGGTTTGATTTGCAAATGAATGTGGCTGCAATAACAAGTAGGGTTTGTAAAATTATTTAAGTTGCAAGTAGGGTTTGTAAATAAAAATGCAAACTATAAAGATTTAAAAACAATGATTTTACAAATTACAATGAATTATTTGTTAAAAAAACACAAAAAAAACCGTTAAAATCAAACTTACCTCTTAGATTTGGCTTGGAATGCAATGCAAACTCCTCCCAATCACTAGCAATGAACTTTCAATGCACCTCCTTAGCAGTATGAAGCTTCCTAAATGATATATGACCTTGCTTTTGTTTTAAACAATTTGCTGGTTGCCCTCTCTTCTCCTCCTATTTTCCTTCACAACTCTCTCTTCTCCTCCTATTTTGCCAAAAGAGTGAAATGAAGTTGCTTTTAGGGTTGGAGAGAACATATAGAACAAAAAAAAAACTAACTTTAACTTTTAGTTTTATGTTTTTTTAGTGTTTTAACTTCTTGCTGCCGCGGCCGGGTCACAGGGTCGGGACTCTCCGAGTCTGGGCGAGTCTGGCGAGTCTGGCGATTCCGGCGAGTCCGGCGAGTCCGGCTCTGGACTCGGCGTGTCCGAGTCCGAGCTCCCCAGACTCGGCCAGGCTGGCTCGGCCCGGGACTCGCCGAGTCATGGCGAGTCATGGCGAGTCTCATACTATGGACTTTCAATAGACAGAAAGATATGCAAAATTTCACTAAACTGAGTACAAATACCTGGAATTTTTTTTTATGATGGAAATACCTGGAAAAATCGTGTCCCTACAAATCGCGTGTTCAGGAAAAAGTAAAATTGAGGGTTTAAATAGCAATAAAACATGTGTGAAAATCACGTTTAGCATCGTGCCGTGCAAATGTTGCATTTTAGCTACATTTTTCCCTGCGTTTTCGGCAATTTTCCAGGGTTTTTGTGAGTTTCAGTGAGCTCTCTGCAAATTTTGGTGAGTTTTCTCGTTGGTGTGAAGCAAGTTAATTCCATCTTTAAAATTGACAATGTGAAGAAAAGTAATAGAAAATGATAAGTTAATTCTTCCCCTTTAGTTTTGGATCAGCTTTAGTTTTTCTTCATTCAAAATTAAGTGGAACTTCATCATTGTGTGCATGTTGATAAAGCCAAAAAGAAATTCATCATAAAGAGCCTTAGGTTTGCTAGGACAGTCCCAATCAATTGATGATCCTTCTTATGTTATGACCTATGTTCTTCCAAACACAACTGCAGCTCTTTGACCTTGGCAAGACAGTCTTATGTGGTCAGATCCCAATAGTTCTAGCCCTAGGGTTGCAATTTCTTGTTAAATTTGAACATAGGGTTGAATCCTTGACCTTCCACTCCCATTGTGTAGTTAACACACCAACTGTGTTGTTTGTGGGGTTATACCCCTAAATAGCATCCAATTCTTTTAACAATTGTTGCCACTGAGGTCCTTGATGGAGCACTAGTGATTCCTCCTTTCTGCCAAAGCCCTACTACTTTGACATTGTTGGTAGTGTTGCCTATTTGGAATAGTTGAGTTTCTGGGATAGGGGAATGCAGGGACAGATTTTTGGGGATGATAAAATTTTGGGAATGGTGGGGTATATATATATATGGTTGCAGCTCCTTGACCTAGGCAAGATGTCCTTATGTTTTCAAACCCCAATGGATCTAGGGTTGCAATCTCTTGTTAAATTTGAACATAGGGTTGGACCCTTGACCTTCCACTCCCAAGGTGTAGGTAACACACTAATTTTGTTGTTTGATGGGGTTATACCCCTAAATAGCATCCAGCACTTCTGATGCAGATCAAGGAGAAGGGGTCAAACAAATGGCAGCCTGCTCCTTGCACCCGCACACCTGAAACAACTCACAATGCATCATGGAAGCAATTGCAACCCATAACATGATCTTTATTCCTCAATTTTAGAATACAACCTTGCCTTAGAGGCACATCTTGCAGTCCTACAAGGACTGGTCATCTCATACAAATAGCCTCTCACTCCACTTCATCTGTTTCAATCAGACAAGGAAGAAGAGAATTTATCCTATCCTACTTCGATATATTCTCCTTTTTTAAAAATCTGTCCATTACAGTTCTCTCTACATATATTTCTATATTCATACTTTATTTCGAATAGCCGTAGCCAGGATGTGTAACTATCGTGAAGGTAATAATATCATGATCAGGAGTTTTTATCATCGGAAATGAGACCCCACATCCAGTAATGGACGCCTACTTAGAAGACTGGTAGCTGTCGCTCAGAGTTTTACAGATATTAATAGATCACTAACATTTATCAAGGGACTAACTTCAACGACCTGCTAGTATAAGTACAGGCAGGATATCATCATGAATGCCCAGCAATGAATTGTTGCAACGGCTCAACTGAGAATAGGAATAGGCAGATGCAATAGAAGGTGCCAGCAGAAAACAAGGAAACATGCTGGTGAGAGATAATGGATTCCCATGCTGTCCAGGATTTTATTTCGATCACCTGACTAGTAATGTCATTAGTCATGATGTGGGCCCAAATAATCAGATTGTGTGGGTACCAGCCAAAGGAATCTACAACCCCAGTAGTGGGCCACAGCAAAGTAGAATGCTAATACAAGCCGTATAAGAATTATACCAAGATAAGGAGAACTTGTGGGTCCCAGGGAAATCAGCAAGAATTCTGATTCCTCCAATAAACTTCATCCTTTATGTCCAGCTCCATGGTGGACCCCACATGAATAGCAGACCTAACAAAAGATAAAAGAAAATGAGAAACACACAAAAATCAGAGAAAAATTCTAAAATTGAGACTATCACTGTTTTTGTGTGAGCAGGATAGTGCATGGGCCTGTATGCTCCAGCATCAACTTCTCTTTGAGTGATTCCTCATTTCTGCCAAAGCCTTGCTCCTTTGGCATTGTTGGTACTGTTGCCTCTCCAGAATAGTTGGTGCTGGTTGCCTCTGCTTTTACTACCAATGTTTGTTCGAGTTTTTGGAATAGGGGACAAAAGGACAGGTTTTTGGGGACAGCAATATATATATGGGTCATAACATTATATTTGGAGGAAATGCAATGCAATCATGTTTGGAGGAACATGGGTATCTATATACCCATGTTCCTCCAAACATGATTGCATTTCCTTGGCCTAGGAAAGAAAGTCTTATGTGGTGAAATTCCAATGGATATAGG
The DNA here is from genome assembly GCA_007258455.2 of Sequoia sempervirens. NCBI lineage: Eukaryota > Viridiplantae > Streptophyta > Pinopsida > Cupressales > Cupressaceae > Sequoia > Sequoia sempervirens. The sequence goes on along the minus strand of VDFB02197482.1, from coordinate 5,916 downwards.
GTTGCAATCTCTTGTTAGTTTTGAACATAGGGTTGAACCGTTGACCTTCCACTCCGAAGGTGTAGGTGTGTTGTTTTTGCAGTTATACCCCCATATAGCATCCAACAATTTTGTTGCTGCCTAGGTCCTTTTGTGAAGCACTTCTCCTTGAGCAATTTCCCTTTTCTGCCAAAGTCCTGCTCCTTTGGCATTGTTGGGTAGTGTTGCCTCTTTGGAATAGCTAGTGCTGGTCACCTTTGCCGTTACTACTAGTGTTTGTGTGAGTTTTTGGGACAGGGGAATGGAAGACAAGTTTTTGGGGTAAAAATTTTCCTAAATTTTGAGGATGGTGGGGGGATGGCAAGTGGACAGTTACTTAATAATAAATACATACATACATACATACACACAAACAAAATTAAGAACATAATGATTAATATGGAAGGAAAAGGAGTTGAAATCCATTGTCAATTGATGAGCCGGTTGTCATTGAGCCAAAATTGAGAAGTTTCATGACAGTTGCTAGGAAATTTTCTTTAATGTAGCTGACAAACTATGTAACACTTATCAATTCTATATATACAAATCCACGATGAGATTGCTTCAGCAACTAGTTTTGGTGTCTGAAGATGAGTGGGTTGGAGAAGCCTTATTATGTTGTGGTGGTGCCATTCCCAGCCCTTGGTCACTTCATCCCTTTTCTGAACCAGCCAAAGCTTCTTGCTTCTAACAGCCTCACCATTAGTTATGTCATAATGTTTACTAATATCTCTTGCTTGTAGGGCTACATTTTTCAAGCTATAACAATGGTTTCAAAATTTTCTTGGTAGCTCTTCTTACGCTTGCTATGGAAGGCTTGGATGGATGTGAGAGCAATGGTCTGCTTCCCTTGGAGTTGAGGGGCCTTATATTTGAACTGGCACAAAAGTTTCAACAAATAGTAAATTTATTTTGTAGAGTAGGTAACATTAACATGCAAGAGAAATGGACATCAATGATAAAGAGTTGGTTTGCTGGCTAGATGTGCAAAGCCTCACTCCATATTCATAATATTTTTTGGAGGTACGTCAAATCTTCTCTGGGACATTAGGGATGCCTTGACAACCCCTTGAGGTCCACCATTAAGGGACATTCCTAGGAGATGTACCCCATGGTGAAGGGCCATCCTTGGGACTTGCCCATTTTAAAAAAAAATGGGGATTGGATGGGGACATTTTGTCCATGGTCCCACTAGTTCAATGTGTTGATGTTTATGCAGCGTCGGTCATCACTTCCAGCCAATCTCCTGTCTTCATGATGATAAATTAAATAATAGCAAAAAGCTATTTAATTTATAGAGCCATCGTTTTTGATGAAGAGGCATGATCGATATTAATTATATTTAATTATGAAGAGGCACGATTTAATGAGGAGTTGTATTTTAATGAGGCCGACCTCATGTTTCTTTAGGACGCAATTTTGAAGAGACATTCTTTGGTGGCTGACTTGTTGCTTTTGAAAGGTCACGTCTCCCTCCATCACATTGTATATATACTTGGTGATATCTCATTGTTCTATCATCGATTTATTCCATTCTTATTCATCTCAAGTGCGAGTTCATCTACAAGGCAGATCGAGTTCATATACAAGAGCAGTTCGATATTGTTGAAGGCTGAGATTCATCTTCAGTGAGTTACATCTGATTATATCTGAGATTGCATCAGTTTGTGGTGCATATTCTTGGCCTCATTATCGGCCTCTATTGTAAAGCAGTTTCTCTTTGTGAATCAATATATAAGTTATATATTGTTGCTGGGTTTTTCTCCCTCAAGTGGAGGGTTTTCCCAGGGTATCTGCTGTGTTATTGTATTGAATTTTGAATTAATTTTCTGTGCTCTAATCTGATCATAAATCTAACACAATGTGTTGAGCTGATTGTGGTCAACTCTAAGAGACTAAATGCTTAATCTGCAAATTGGGGATTGAAATAGAATCATCTACAAGGTGAAAAAAGATGGCGTCTAGTGTTTTTTTTCAAGGAACCCAAATAAGTAACCAAGTTTGGGAAATTTCGCTGCTTCTTTGAAAGATTTAGTTTTTGCATAAGAACTCTATTTTGGTCCTAGAGTGACATCCTTACTGACACTTTGTCACCAATATTGAGATTTTGGTTGAATATGAATATTTAATATGAATGGTTCTCAGAAAAGAATTCCAAGCTTGAGCACTCAAAGCAAAGTCTTTGCACATTTGACATAGATGCACTTACCACATACACAACCTCTAGGAAGCTCCAAGTCTCTTCACCCTTTGCTTGAGTCAGGATTAAAAGCTTTGGGGGGCTTATCCCCAAGGTTTAATACCATGTTGGAAAATATAGAATAATTCTATAAAATCAAACAAGGTCCACCATCCACTAGTGAAAATCATAGACATTGATATGATAGGTACCTATTCCATTTAAAATCTCAATATCGACGGTTGTTAGTCTTGCTGAACCAAAATTTGTGGTTTGTGGTACTGCCATGATCAATGCACATTGATGTGGTAGATATTTGTAATAATTGCCATAGGGCGATAGCTCAAATCCCAATATTTTTTTTTTTGCAATCAATTCATTTCTACTCTTTCTGATCACCTAGGTCCCAAAATGGGCAAGGTGGGAGCATATGTAGTAAGAACGAGGATAGAGGAAAATTAATTGAAAAGTGTTGGCGGCAAGTTGACCAACACACAATTTAAAACAATCATAGAATTGCTCTGGCCAAACAAGTTGATAGTGAGTGCAAACAAAGTTGCATCAATGTCAAAATAGTGGATTAACTCACCTAATTCCGGTTCATGCTGTATAGGGTAGAGAATGATAGAAAATAAATGGGATCTGATGATACTACTGTGCAAGGATCAAGTACAATGAAAATACTTGGAAATGAAAGAATCCAGCGAAATACATTCCAGATTGTTACAATGATGAATGATTTTCTTTTACAATCATTTTTGGTCCATACTCAAATACATTTTCCAAAATCTTGAGGATGGGCATTTTGTCAAACATTTGAGTGACTAACTAAAATTCCATAAAATGACTAATACCTTATACATGTAGAGCTGGAAAAAACTTGAGCTGAGTGATGCCAAAATAACTCTGGAAAAGGATGGAAAAAGGTCTGAAATGAAATTATTAATTGTAGTAGTTCTGAAATAAATCATACCAGGCCTGGAAATGACAACGATCTGCACTAAGCTCATGCCATGATTAGGAATGATGTTCTAGATGAAAGGAAATTTAAGGCATCTAGTATCAGACCATAAAGACAATATTTTCTATGCTTGAAGGTCTCCAATCTACAATAATATAATAATGTCGACAGCCCAAACTGGCCTAGCAATTAAAGTAAGGCTTGCAACTGGAGTCTCACCAAAATAATAATAACCGCTAACAAAAATATAAATATTTACTCTTGCAAACTACAAAAATTTCACACCAAAATCTAAAAGCAATAACTGGAAATCTCACACCCAATACTGCTGCGTTGAAAATAATGCCAAATAAAACCACTGACAATCCCTGGATGAGATTGCCTGGAAAACTACGAAGGTTTTTGTCCTCAAAGCTTTCAAAATTTCAAAATTCTGATTTTTGTCCTTAGGAAATGGGGAAGATGAATGTGCGTTCATTCTTGGGAAATGAAATAACTCCAAAAAGAATGTAGTGTCTTTTTCGAAGACTCTTTTTATAACTTTTTAAGAGCCTTTTTAGGAAAAAAAAACGTTTTTTTGCTTTTTCATTGCCTTTTCTAAAAAAACACATTTTTTATTGCTTTTAATTTTTTTTTTGCTTTTTTATCGTTTTTTCCGAAATAATAGTTTTTCCCTTAATAGAATAACATAAAGTGTCCTTATGGCCACTTTTCAATATCTCGAGTCTAGTGACACTTTATTTGCACACTTAAAACACTTTTTTGAAATAATTAAATATAAGTTGTCATTTAATTGTACTTTTTTGACAACTTTAATATTTAATTTTTTAATTAACTTTCCCCTTTAAACCATCTCAAGGTCTTACCAAAAAATATTAAAATAGGCCAATTAAACTATCTTCATAATTAAATGGAAAGTCGACGCTATCTAAGGACAGAGAACCTCCAAGAAGTTTGGAGTGCTCCCAAAATGTTGGATTCGCACATGAAAAGTACCATTGTGCACATCTAGACTCCAAGAACTTAAACACGTCAAATTTCCTTCCAAGAAAGTAGGTGTTCTCCAAGAAAGTTGGAGTTTCCAAGAATGTTGGATTGGACTAGAAAAGGGGGACATTAAAATACCTATTCCAATTAAAATCTCAGTATCTATGTATGTTGGTCTTGCTGAACCAAAGTTTGTGGTACTTACATGATCATTGCTCTACTCAAAGTTAGACATTAAACATGATATACAATTAGATCTTGAAGCAATGAACAAAACAATAACTACAAACTAACCACTATCAAAGCAAAAATATTCAACTCAATTGAGTCATTCTCAACGCTCCATTCTATAGTGCACTAGCAATTCGTTGCCCTGGGATAGAGTTGACACTAGTTTCAATTTGCATTACTTTTGTTCCCATCTTTCGTAAGGTGGAGCCTTCCATGTGACTGGAGTGGCAGCTTGGTTATAAATCATGGAAGGCAAAGAGTGCTCTATGTAAGAGAAGTTTTTTTATTTTCTAAAATGGTTATTTTCCTTCTGTGACACTAGTTTATATGTACATGTATAGGAGGAAGATAGACAACCATGTACAAAATGTTCAAATTAAAAAAATTCAGTTATGGTTTTGTCTTGCAAGTCTTATTTTTGAATTTTCTTGTGTATTATTTACTTCCATTATAATATTTGGATCAGTGACATCGAGCAGTTCATCTTGGTAGTATATAACCAGTTTAACAAAAATGAGAATTGGAAACTTGGTGTCTATACACATAACCCTGCAGATTATATTTCATGCTGTTTTAAGCAAATTACATAGCAGACAACACAGTACAAGACAATCTGCTACATGATCAATGATGTGATTTAGGTTGCACTTTATGAGTAGAAGACAATCATGTTTAACTAATTTGCTGGAATAATGGAATCCTTGAGCAGGCAGTTCCATCAGCTCAAATCATTTACGTTAAGTAATTTTTTTGGAGGCCAAGTGCCACCTAAATTTCAAGTTATTGTAGATATCCCTATCTTTGAGGATATGATTAATCTAAATGAAGTAAATTATTGAATTGATGAATAGGAGTTGTATTTCTTCATGAATGAATTTCTGATAAAGAGAAAATTAAGCTTACACTTCTAAAAGCTTCTTCACTTGTTAGGGAATGGTAGGATTTCTACCGTCTTTGGTATAAAGACTATGTTACCGGGTTCTTCATTTTAGCCCCCCGAACCGGCCAAAATACGTGTGGGTTCTGGGTTCTGGTTCTGGTTCAGTTCTTCTGTAGGTTCACTTGGGTTCTCCAAACCCGGGTGGAAAATGGAGAACCCTGGCCAAATCCGGGGAGAACCCAGAAGGACTTTGGCGGACCCACGTCATCCAGCCTAGAAAAAGGCAAAAACTCAACTTAAAAACATAAAATAAAACCCTAAAAAAGTGCCCAAATTGCCTTATATTGAGTGTGCTGATTTAGATGCTACAGTTGCACAACTTACCTTGGCTTCTATAGATGATAATGAGGCAACTGATGCACCTAGTGGGAGTGGCAATCCAATTGATAGTGGTTCAAATGAAATTGAACCAATTGAGGACCACGACCTTGATGCTTTTGATGAAGACCTAAATTTATTAAAATAATGTTTTATTTATTTATTTATTAATGCTCAATATTGTAAAATATTAAGATAGAGATAAGATCGCTCCCATTCTATCTCGAGTTTCCTTTAGAAACTTCCGCTTTTTGTAAATCTTGTAAACTATTTATTGAGCCG
>VDFB02197481.1:0-14921 GCA_007258455.2 Sequoia sempervirens | reverse complement strand
TTTTCTTCTGTTTTTGTATTTCTTCAGGACTTTTTCTACTGTTTTTGTTTTTTTTCAAGACTTTTTCTACTGTTTTTGTATTTCTTCAGGACTTTTTCTGCTGTTTTTATTTTTTTTCAGGACTTTTTCTGCTGTTTTTGTATTTTTTCAGGACTTTTTCTACTGTTTTTGTATTTTTTCAGGACTTTTTCTGTTGTTTATGTATTTCTTCAGGACTTTTTCTGGATGATGATAGCTGACTTAAACATAATATTTCTTGAGATGCATGCTTTTGATGGGTTCGTCAAACAGGTCCCCTTCTAGCGTCGATAACTTGTATGCTCCTAAACCGTAGACTGCGATAACCACATAAGGGCCTAGCCAATTTGGTTCAAACTTTCCTTTATTTTCTCTGTCTTGCTGATTATGTGGATTTTCTTTCAGAACCAGATCACCCACCTGAAAGGTACGTGGCTTTACTTTGTGATTATAGCTGTGAGACATCATATGTTGGTGTGCCTTCAAATGGTCAGTTGCTCTCTGTCTCTTTTCATCTAGAAGTTCTAACTCTTGTAGTCGGGAAACTCTGTATTCATCATCTGTTATGAGACCTTTCAATGATACTCTTAGTGATGGTATTTCAACCTCTAAAGGAAATATGGCTTCTGCTCCATAGACAAGAGCAAAAGGTGTTGCTCCCATTGGCATTCGGACACTAGTTCTGTAAGCCCACAAGGCGGGATTGAGTTGAACATGCCAATCTTTTCCTGAGTCATTTACGGTCTTCTTCAAAATCTTTAGTATAGTCTTGTTTGAGGCCTCTGCTTGGCCATTCCCTTATGGATAGTAAGGCGTTGAATATCTATGCTGAATATGGAATCTTTCACAGAGTTCATCAACATCCTGATTCTTGAAAGGTTGACCATTATCTGTAATAATGGCATTAGGAATACCATACTGACAAATAATGTAATTGAGTATGAAAGATGAAATTTTCTTTCCGGTGACTTTAGAGAGAGGTACCGCCTCAATCCACTTAGTGAAATATTTTGTCGCCGTGATGATGAACTTATGCCCATTTGAAGATGAAGGATGAATTTTTCCTACTAGATCTAACCCCCATTGAGAAAATGGCTAGGTTGGTGTGAATGAGTGAAGTTCTTGTGCAGGAGCATGAATAAGATTCCCATGAATCTAACATTTTGAGCATGTTTTAACAAAAGTGAATGATTCCCTCTCCATTGTAGGCCAGTAATAACCCATTCTAATCAATTTCCTGGATAAAATTAGTCCACTCGAATGAGTACCACAAATTCCCCCATGAGCTTCTTGTAAAGCTTTGTCGGATTCGTCTCGTTCAAGACATCGAAGTAACGTACCATCAAGACCACGGCGATAAAGGGTATCAGCGATAAGGGTATAGCGAGAGGATTGTCGGATAAAGTTATGTTTTTGGTTACGGGATAAGTCAGGTGGTAAAATGTCATCTTTTAGGTAGGCATAAATTTTACTAGAGAAGAATGAAAAGCGTTGTGGGTTCGTGTTTGAGGTATTCCCTAAGGTGTTGTTGTTGTTGTTTCCATGGTAATTTTGATTGCTAACAGTCCCTTAATTGAGAGTAAGATTTTGATTCATGTGGTTCCTTGGGGGGGAGGATTGTTTCCTTGATTCGTGACAGAATTGACATTGTTGTAATTATTGTTACGAGGAGTATTTGGAGTACTCAGAACAAATGGCTTAGTCGAGACATGGTTTGCATCGACCACACCATCGTTTACAATGTTTTTGTTGCAAGTCAAAAACTTAGACTTATCCTGGTTGTTGTGATGGTTGGATGAGCTAGGATTGTCTTTGTCAAGTTTTATTGTCCCTCTTTTGATCAAAGCACCTTCAATGGTGATGGCATCCTCAATCAATTTCTCAAAGGAAGATGGACAATGTAGATTTAAGCGATAGCTCATTTCTAAATTTAGGCTATTGATGAAGGTAACCATTTTTTCCTTTTCAGGAACATGACATGGATACCTAGCGAACATTCTTCTCCATCTTTGAAGAAAGGTAGTGAAAGGTTCACCAGGTTTTTGTGCAACTTTGCAAAGATCTATCATGGTGATCAGGTGTTGTATGTTGTAAGCATATTGTGATATGAATAGGTTGATCAATTCTTCAAATGTCCTGACAGGAGGTGTAATCTTAGATAACCATTCTATAGAGTTAACTCCAAGGCTCCTAGGAAACAATCGCAATAAATAAGTATCTTCGTGAGCGAATTCCAATGTCTTGTTTCAGAAATCTCTAACGTGATCAATTGGATCCGATTTCCCATTATAACGATCAAATTTGGGAATTTCACAATGTTTAGGAAATGGAATCATATTGAGACTTCTATAAAAAGGATAAGGACATATGTCATCAAGAGTGTATTTCTTTGTTGTAGTCCCCCCTTGTAACTCTTTGATTTGTCCTTGGAGTGCCTTAAATTGTTGAGTAAGAACAGTAAGATCAGATGGGGATGTTTCTTCTTCTTTTCTCTTTAATTTCTCAGTATCAAAATCCTTAGGCAGTTTAGCTCCTTGATCAGCTAGGAAGAGAAAATACTTTTCTTTGTCACGTTGTAGGATCTTTTCTATGGCTTTAAGAAACTTGGGATCTTGTTCAGCCTCTCTAATGTGAAGTTCTTCCTCTTGCTCATCATCACTATCTACGGGAGTTTTATTCATGTCCTTGTACTTATGAAATGGGTTTACTTCTCTATCAGCCATGTTGTCATCACTGAAAAGAGGATTTCGATTCACACTATAACGAGGATTACCACTCTCTCCTTCTTCTTGAATGTTATGGGTATGGCCCTCTCATTGAGACTCTTCTCCTAGTTTGTTGTATTGAGATCTTGTAAATACAGGCATATGAAAGGAATCCTATGATATGATCAAAGATGTTTCAAATTCTTGATTGTGGCTTCCAAAGACGAAGGATATCAGAATCCTGTTTTGAGGGAAGTTGAATCAATAATCCAAAATTTTGCTTGTGAGGTGTACTCCTAAAGTTTCAATCCCTGTTTTTCGAAAAGATTTGTAAATCTATTGAAGGTCACTGAAGGATTTGACTAGGATGCGTTGAATATTCAATTGAAGGTTGTGGTATATTCTCAAACTCAAGAGGTTGATTAAGATTGTGATGTTGAGATAGAGCTAACCTTTGATAATAAGCTTGAGTAGCTAAAGGTTCTATAGCGTAGTCGTCAGTGAATCCTCTGACGTAGTCTTGGTATCTATGGAGAAATTTACGATAATGAAGCAAGACGTGTCAACTCTTATACAAAAATTCTCTGCAGTCTAAGGTTTCCTTGTAACTTAAGTTAATTTTGGGTTTCTTGATCCTATTGAAGACTGATTTCTTGACAAACTTGGTTGATTTCCACTTCCTCAACATGGGAGAGAAATGTTAGAAATTCGGGTCTGTGTAAAATTTTTGACAAAAACCTAAAAGCGCTATTTTGTTCCCTAAATGCGCTGCAGAAAGAGGTATATGCGTTGGAGAAAAAGTTAAATGTACTGTAGAATACCTTAAATGCGCAGAAACAGACCTTAGATGCGCTAAACCAAGAAGCATATGCGCTGAAATAGTCCCTAAATGTGCTGGAAAATGACTCAGATGCGTTGAAACAGGAAGTTGATGCGTCAGAACAGATTGTATATGCGCTACAGTTTTTCCTAGATGCGCTAAAACAGTTTTCCAAAGACAGTTTTTGACCAGTTTTGAAACTGTAGCACAGAAGTTTTTGACCAGTTTTGACCAGTTTTCAGCTGAAGTTTTTCATGTTCGTTTTGGATGATCCCTTTATCTGAATTAGTGTTCTTGAAAACACAGCAAACAATCTGATTTAAGTTGATCGTAACCAAGCGCAGAATAAGACAAGCACGACTTAAGTTAGGCCAGGACAATATCCGCTAGATTCCACGTGGGTTTCCCCAACCACATATCAGTAGCGTGTGAATTCAAAAGCTTGGCTGCACGGGCTCCCCCTTACAGTGCACTCTCTTCTTAGGCCAACCAAGCTTCCAACCCCCATGAAACTCCCATGGCGAGTTGATCACCTCTACTAAAGACTGCGAAAGTGTGGAAGACTTCACACCGACCGGTGCTGGACTAGCAGATAGAAGGTTTTTTGGCTTTCTAAACAATGGTTTTTAATTCGGGACCCCCATTCGAGTGGCCATACATGGGGCAAGAGATTAATCACCATTAAGGTGGCACTCCAGCCTGAAGAGGTTAAGCTCAATAGGGTTTAAGGGAGTACAACTCCATCCGTATGACACATCTGTACAAGCAACCTTAGGTTTTCCCTTAAGGTTTACATTTATATACCGGTCGGGGGTAGCTTGGCCTTAGCTCCGTTGCCGGTTTGAGTTGCATTGAGGTGATGAAATCCCTAAGCAGGCCCAATTTCTAGAGTTAATAACCATTTCTCTTACACCCAGGATCGCACAAGTGCGCAAGGGGAGAGGATACTTCGATTATCAAGTCAAGGTTACACAAGGAAAAGTGGGTCTGACTTTTTGATCACCTAGTTTGCATAGGGTGAGAGCATAATCACCTACCACTTTCAAACATAGTCAAAAAGAGTAGACATATTCATTTTAGGTGCACCAAAATCAAAAATGATTTAATCTAAGTGAAGATTTTGCTTCACAACAGACATGGGGTTCATTTTAACTGCATGATAAAGATGTGGTGGCTATCCTAGATTGATTCATTTTAAAACCAGCAAGAAAAGGAAAGAAATTTTGTCTACGGAAGGCGTCAGACTCAAAAAATTTGTTACAACCCAGATGCGCGACTCTGTTACCCAGATGCACAAAAACAGAAGCTAGATGCGCAATAACATAACCCCAATGCACAAAAATAGAACTCAGATGCGCAATAACATAACACAAATGTGCAAAAACAGAGTCTAAATGCACAAAAACAGAGACTAAATGCGCAGGAACAGAACCTATATGCGATAATTAAACTCTTAAATGCTCTTCAGAAATCCCCAGATGCGCCATTTTGTCCCCTAAATGCTCTTCAAAAATTCTCCTATGCGCCGAAATAGTCTTCATATGCACTACAGTACCTGCAAAACAGAAAATTTTTTACTCTCCCAGACGCGCTGCCGAATGTCAAAAAACCTGCAAGAAAAACCTACAAGAAAACCTACCAGAAAGAAGTCTAAAAATGGGGGCATAGGCTCCATGGTGAGCGCCAAAATGTAGATAGGGAAATAAATCAAAGAGTTTAAATGTATTGAAGACAATAAATAAATTAAATCCTATCAAGCACCATAAAGTACAAACTAGAATGAAAATAAAAATAGTAAACAAAGAAATTGCAAACCGATTTTCAAACTAGTGTTGATTGATCTCCATGGCTCTTCTCCACTTGCACAAGGATGCAAGATTTCGAAGGTTGATTGTTGGAAGAATGTTGGTTGCTCAATTTTGTAGCATAACAACCTAATAAAGATGATAGATGGCGATTGAAGACTGATTTTGACAGAGTGAAGATGCTAGAAGAAGATTCGATCGAAGAATGATTTTGACAGCATAAGGATGTCTAAAGATTCGATCCAAATGGCTTGTGAAAGGTTTGATTTATAGATTTTGGATGTAGACAGAGATAAGATTTGATAAGATTGATAATGATTTTATTTTTGTTTTATTTGATCAAAGAGGAAATAAAACAAGATAAGATAAGATTTTCGAAAGATAGAAAGATTTTGATTTATTGTTTTAAAGGAATTAAAACAAGATAGGATAAGATGTGAAAAGATAGAAAGATTTTGATTCTCTTTCAAAGGAAATAAATCCTGAAAAAGATGAGAAGGAAATTTGATGAATTATCTAATTAAATAAATTAATTAGATGCACATGAGTTCAAATTTGGAAAGAAAGCGAGAAGATATTTTTAAGATTTTATTAATTAAATAAATATTTGATTTATTTAATTAATGCTGGATTTATGATTTCATTAATTAAATAATATAAATTATTTAATTAACATTAGAAGAATTAATAGAAATTATTTAATTAATTAAATAATATAAATTATTTAATTAACATTAGAAGAATGGATGGAAATTATTTAATTAATTAAATAATATAAATTATTTAATTAACATTAGAGGAATTGATGAATTATTCATAGGAAGGGAATAAATGAAATTAGTCAAATAAATAAGATTTATCTAACTAATTAGATGATGACATGGGTACTTAGGGAAAAACATGATACAAGGTGTCTAAATGATGCAATGTTGTGACAAGGTATCGTAAGATGACAATTTTTTGATGTCTACATTTTTCCCCTCTTTGAGATGATGTTCGAGATGATGAGATTTGTGTCGAGTAACATCATTTCAAAGAAGTTAAGGTATGGATAGAGGAAAAATAGATAATGATAGAAAGATAGGATGACGATGGAATGATGATGCCCCCTCGAGAGGATAGGTGGGTTGAACAAACATGGGTAGGCTCTCGAAATGAAATGATAAAGGGAGGGATAAGACGAATGATGCAAGATAGAAAGTGGATGAAGGATACGAATGATACGTTATGCTACAATGAAAGTGAGCAACCATGATGTTTGATATAGCAATAGACGTTATGCGCCAAGATATAAGGACCAAGGTGACGATGTGTCTCATGCCCCAATGTAATATAACCTTGTCTAGACGTATGAGGAAGTAGACTTAGAGCATTAAAGTCCTAATGCACAAAAGGTATGATGTGACCTTAGATGCAAAGGATAATGCAAAAAGATATTCCAACACACACAAGATATGAATATTAGCTGGAATGATATGGATTTGATACAAATGCAAGATAAAATGATAACACACACAAGCAAGAAAGAAAGCATGCACAAATGATACAAAAACAAACAAGGAATTGCCCCTGTCAAGCTGTAAACCGTTGATTGATTGATTGATTGATGATGATGATAGTGTTGTCATTGTTGGGAAGCGACATGTCCCTAGATCAACACAAGGATGATGATAATTGATTGATTGAATTTGATTTGGTTTACGACAAGATTAGGATCGAGACCAAAGGATGTGATTGGATAATTTGACAAGATTGATCAACTTGATTGGTATGGATTAAGGATTGACTTGCATTTGGATTATGGCTTGGATTGATTGAAGATGATTTGATGTATGGATGAATGGATTTGATGAAGATGATTGATTTGGTTGACTGGTTGGATGATCGGATTGAGGTGATGGATTAAGTATATGAAATTGGAAGAATTAATTGGATGGATGGATTTTATTGCTTGGATTTTTGTTGGATATTTGATTTTTTTGTATTTTTGGGGACCTTTTTCCATTTTTTTGGACTTATGAAATATTTTGATTTTTTTGGATTTTTGAAATTTTTGATTTTTTTGGATTTTTAAAATGTTTTGATGTTTTTGGATTTTTGAAATGTTTTGATTTTTTGGATAGGAGAATATTTTGATGTGTTGGGCTAGAGACCAATGACAAGGGGAAAACCAAGTCTAGGTGTAAGGAGATAGATGGGATTGATGGATGAAAGGGTGGGTGATGGGATAAGGGATAAAAGGTTCATGATATATGGATGGATGGAAATGATAAGTCATAGTGAATGGAATGGATGTATGCCTCATAAGAGAGCAAGGATGTGATTTCCAAAGACTATGTTGCATAGGAATAACATGCCCCATCCTAGGTACAATACTTAGGATTTTTCATGACAAAACTTATGACAATAGGATAATGATAGGCTTGTTTGGAAGGATGAGGTATATCAAAAGATATCCAAACCATGTTTCAACATTTTGCCCCTATATCTTCATCAAGATCAAAAGAAGAAGGGTGGATGAAGTGGACTCAATCTGATAGGTATGTATGATGGCTAAAGATGGTAGGTAGGATGGAAATGATATGACATGAAAATGATAGGTTAGATAGATAAGACATTGTGCCCCCAAGTGTAAGTGACATAGAAGATCAACCTACGCATGATGTCTATTTGCTAGGTTTTCATCATGGTACTTATCCAGGGCGCCTGTTTACCAGGTTTTCACCATTGGACAAAGGGATTTCTCTTTACTTTTTTTTTTTTTTTTTTTTATAGAAAGGGAATATGGATAGGAGGGACTCAAGTTTCTAGTGCCATGGAAGGTGGTAGTCTCACTAGATATGGATTTCCTTGCATGGACCATGTCAAGTGCCATTATGCTCATAGATGTTGGTAAGGGATGATATGAAAGGGTTTGAAGGTTTGTGCAGAATGGATGGAATGGTATGGGACATGCAGGGTGGATGAAGGTTTATGCAAAGCATGGACCTTGAGGTGGTGAAGGAAGATATATGGGATAGTAGTTCGAGAAGGATGAGAGATATGTAGGGTGTTGCAGAGTGGAGAGGAATGTGACTAATGATTTTTACCTACCTTGATAAACTTGAAGCTTTTGGTGTATGGATGGGGTGTAGGAAGCAATGGAATGTTTGCTTAGGAGGTGGTGGATGAAGTGATTTAGGTACCCACATAGACTTATTATTTTTATGATTTTTATTTTGCTTGTGGGTTTTAGGAATTTGAGACTTTTGAATGGAATGAGAATGTGGGATGGAAGTGGATGGTTGGGATTTTTGTGATGTGAATGACTCATTTGAATTGATTTATTTTTTCTTAAAATTTTAAACCATTTAGTTTAGCTTACACTTTTGGGGTATGGTCTATATATAACTTTAGATGGATTTGCATGGCTTTGTTCCTATAAGGCTAGAACCTTAGGATTTTGACACCTGGTAAGGGCATTAAATTCATTTCTTTTGAATCCCTTGGAAGGTTTTACATTCTGCTGGAATGGGTGGAAGCTTCATGTTTATACAATGTGTGCATTTGTTGGTCATGATTAGGAATGTTAGGGTATTTATGGATGGAGGGATAAGGGGATTGGATAATGGGGATATTAGGTGTTAGGAGAAGTGGAGGTAGATTAGATGGAGGGATATTAGGAGTTGGAAGCAATGGTGGTAGAGTGGATCGAGGGATATTAGGAGTTGGAAGTAATAGTGGTAGAATGGATGGTGGAAGGTGTATGGTCACATGCTTTTGACATTTATAGGATGACGGTGGTGGAATGACAACATATGTTTTGGGTGTACGATAGGCTGTATGATGGAAAGTGGACTTAGGAGGCATGGAGGAAATACCAACATCTTGAGATTGGTGTCTTTGAGATGTATGCCCACGGCCATAAGAGCGTGGAGGGACTTTGACATGGATAGGCTCCAAAATACCTTGTTCATGAAGGTCTAAACCTTTATCTTGGTGGTTCATGTTTTGGAGTGTGCAATGGACAATGAGACTAGGTGTAGGTGGAACACTAGACATGAGTTCCTTATTGGATGGAGAAGATGAAGCAAGGGAAGATAATGGTTTTTGTTGTTCTAAGGAGGAACATTCATGAATGAGGGTGGAAAGACCATCAGGTTATGATGGAGGACTTGCAATGGGGTCGATAGTGGGTGATGGAGGATCATTAGGATCTTGATTAGCATTGTGTTCACTTAGATCCAATGTATTTGTTTGATCTTCTATGTGTGCTTGGGGGGCATATGTCTCATCAAAGGAAGTGGATGTTAATAGATCATGGATAGGACTAGGTAGGGGCTAGATAGGAGTAAGGGATGTTTCTTGCTCATGGATAGGTGAAGTGATAGGCTCTTGACCATGGAATGCATAAAGTTGGCTAAGAGGATCATCATGGTCTTCTTGATCATAAAAGAGGTCTTGATCAAAGATGGAAGGTTGATCATGAACAATATTAGGTATGTTATGAATGGGACCATTGGGACGGTGTTGATCTTTATGTGGATGAGGGGGTAATTTTTCCGCATGTTTAGGATTGTGCTCTTGAAATACCTCATGACTTATTGGAATGGAGGTGGAAGGGGATTTCTCATGGAGAGAATTGTCATATTCTTGATGGTCAACAACATAGGAGCATGATAGAGGGTGACTTGGACTTACGAGGGGAGACTCTGGAATTGGCTCAAGGGGTTGTGGATGACATGGTTGGCTTGAAGGACTTGGCATGATGTTTGAGGATTCTTTTGTATGTTCAAGTATATGTGTTGAATGACATGGCGACAGTTGATTCCTTGCTCATAGCCCTTGGGTCACATCCGTTGGAGGTGTAGAGGTGGAAGGTGTTGGCTTAGGATTTTGATTTTGATTGGATGATGGTATGATAAAGTTATAGGGTGCATGTGCTAGATTGGTATTTCCCTTGTCAAAGGTGGCATTAAGACTTAAAGGCTCTTGATTTTTTTGCCAAGGTAGACTTGGGCTCCTATGTTCTTCCAATGATATTGATGGATGTGTTGATGTGGCATTGGCATGCGAAGAAGTGGATGGATTAGATTGGTCAATTTTATTTGATGGATTAGATTTGGGCTTCTCAAAAAATTCAAAAATATTGAATTTGGATGATGTTGTTTTTGGAGAAGAGGTTACATTCATATTTCCATCAAAGGAATTCTTAGTTGTGCCCCCTTGGATTATGAATTTGGGCTTGTTTATGATTATGACCATTTTGATAATTGGTGACTAGTACTAGGTTGGTGATAGTGATGATGTGGAATGATTAGATTGGAAGACTTGGATTGATTAGGGTTGATGGTGATTGGATATGAATGTGTTGGAAGAATGTGTAGAGTGACTTTATGTGTTTGGTTTTTAGCTTGATTGGACAATGTTTAAATGAATCACACATGTACAACCATAAATCACTCATGCAAGACACATAAGTAAGTTTGAATTTTGAAATTTGAATAATGTAATAATGATTATTAAACAAGCACACATGGAAGACACATCAACAAGCCCTATGACTAGTCAAGTGGGGTATGGCCAATTAGGTCTCAAGCTAGTCTGCACAAGGTTGACTAAGGATGATTTGAAAGCAAAAATTTTCCACACAGCCGGGAGAAAGGGGTAACCCACCCTTCACCTTCACTTCCCAAAGGTATAAAGTTCTTTGGGGCTTAGCCAAGAGTGACAAAAAATTTAACTTCCAAACAAGCGTGTCTTTCTATTCACACTTCGATTGAGGTCGTCCCCAGGGGTGATGAAATCCCCTAGCAGGCTTCCTAGAAAGGGTTTGACAAAAGCAAACCAAGTGAGGTGTTTGTGATCACACACACACTTGATTCACACTCACAATGATTAATTTCCCTTAAAAAATTGCAATGTTTATAAAAAAAATTCAAACACTTGTTCTTTTTATCCCCAAATCAAGATGTGATGGAAGACAATGATTAATTTTAGACCCAATTTTTGAAGTGTGATTGAAGACAAGATTTTTTTTAAACCAATTGCAATGATGTGATCAAACAAGATTTGATTATATGTCCCAAATTGAAAGATGTGACAAACAAGATTAAGAGATGAAGGATGAAACAAGTGCACCTGCTTATTTTCGCTTTCCAAATTGTTGTTGTGAGTGATATTTCTGCTACTAGAGCTCCTTATGATCACCTACAAGATCAAAAAATAATATTATAATGCAGCAAAAGAAAAAAAACAAACTCATCAGAAAATTGCAATTTCAGATACATGTTTTTAACATAGCCGAATTAGATTTTATTATTTGATGATTTTATTGATCTGAAAAATGAAAACTCAAATAATATATCCTTGCTAATTTTCTGAGAGCTTTCCAGAAATGTAAAGAAGTCAGAAAAAATCTCTGTTTTGCTCTAAAAAACGTGGATTTGTGAAAATGATATAGAAAATGAAGAGCAGATCTTTTTGCATTGTATTTGACCTCAAAATTAAATCTGTAAAACACAAACCCCAATTATAATTTAAATAGTTTTCCAAAAATGTAAATAGTTTTGAAAAATTCATCGATTTGCATCTAGCAAATCAATTTTATGAAAAAACATAAAATTACAATAACTCCTACAAAAATGATGATAAACCCTCTATTTTTTTACTGTAACCTCTTAAGATGATATAAAAGACTTTGTAAAAATATTGTAGAAAAATTCGCAGCTGTGTAAAAGATATGAAGAAATTAGTAAAATTTGGGGTTTTTATCCAAAAACTGACAGATCTGCAAAACCAAGTCAATAAAACCTGCAAAAAAAAATCATTAAAAGCCTTGTATGCACTTCATAAACCCTTGTATGCATTACAGAAACCCTTAGATATGATAAAACAAGAATTTTCGCCAGAAAGTCGAATTCCAGAGCGTGAAATCCTGTCAGAAAACCTGCAGATAAATGTTAAAAATGGGGCAAGGCCGCACGGTGGGCGCCAAAATGTAGATAGGGAAATATGCATAATAATGAAATGAATTAAATAATATTCAAACACACCAATAAGACATTGTATCAAAATAGAAAATAAAAGGTAAGTAAATGCAAACTCAATATTCTGCTTCGATTGTCGTCTTATTGTCCTCTATCTTCAGTGTTTTTGTTGATTCCATCTTTTGCTCTCAGATTTATGTGCTAGGCTCAACAAACTGTCTTCCTAAAGAACGAGATTTAAAATATGATGCATGATGCAAGATTAAGCTATGATATGGAATTGAACTAATATGCTTGAAGTAAACATGATGCTATGATATTAGAATGCTAAATGAATTAAATGCATGAACTCTAATTAATTGCCTATTACCAATGCTTAGATTCACACAGGTATTTATAGAGTTTTTTGAATGATTCTGATTGGTTGTCTTGATTGACAGTTGTGATAATTTCTGGCAGATCGAATGGCTGAAGATAGATGAAACTGAAGAGAAAATAGAAGAAAACCTAAAAACAAGATTTTTCTATTTTTATGAAAGATGAAAAGATAAGAAGATAAGAAATCATCTTTCTTTAAAAAGATAAAGATTTAAAGTTGTTAAATAGTAGTTAAAGGAATTCAATTGTTATTTGTGGACATTCGACTTTCTTAATTAAGTAATTAAACTTTTATGAGAAAAGCTATCAGGGATTTTGGCAGAAAATGTCATATCTAAATAAAATATTTGTAATTATAATATAAATAGAATATTTCTAATTAAATAAAATATCTAGTTGTGATTTTAGAAAGAGCATAAAAGATCTTTAATTAATAAGGTTTACTTAATTAAATCACTTTTATGAAATTAAATAAATGAAATATTTGTTAATTAGAAGAAAAATTTAAAATAGAAGAAAGAAATATTTAAACTTTAATTTAAAATCAAAAGATTTAATTTAAATTCAAACAATAATGATAATTAATTTAAATAAATAAAATGTATTTTAGGTAATTAAAGTGGGCGATATGAAAATAATTAAATAAAATAAATTTATTTAATTATGAAAGAAGAAATAAGATGAATGAACAATATAATTAAATTAATTAGATTTAATCATATGTAGAGGATTTTTAAAAAAATTAATTAAATAATAAATATTTAATTAATTGTCAGGATTATAAACATGACATTTTTTATGTGTATACAGCTACCATCTTGCATCTGCAGTCTTTCTTTTGTCTACAATGGGGGCAATACTCCATCAGTGTTGCCTCTACCTCCTCTTGTTTCTTCTTGGCCTGAAGTGTATCCAACTGAGTAGCTAGATTGTTTATGATGTCTTGCTTGAAATCTGATAGTAAGTGTGTACTCTCCATCCTTGAAACTCCACTGGTAGATGACTTACCCATAGAGGATTGGTAAGCTCTCCCTTTCTTTGAAGCTGCCCTAGAATAGTTTTGGCATATTTTCTTGATGTCTTCCCAAGGAACTTGGGTGATATGTCCTCCTGCCATTAGGTTCAAGGCATCATTGCAGCTCTCATTAATTCCTCTTAGGAAAAGCATCTTTTGTGATTCTTCATTGAGGGTATGGTGTGGATATTTCTGTAAGCAGACATGAAACCTTGAAATGTAATCCTTTAGGATCTCATCTTCCTTTTGTTGCATCCTAAAAATGTCATCTCCTCTCATGTCACTACCCCTGCAATATTCCTTGTATTTCTCAAGGAAATTTGTCTTCATTTCCTCCCAAGTTTCTACAGTATCTCTACCTAGGCTCATGAACCATCTCAATGCAACCTCTTTAAAGGTGGTAGGAAATATCTTAAGCCTATGAGCATCAGTAGTATAGTATATCAAACTCGAACAAGAAAGTATCAGGGTCTTTTGTAACAAGTTCGTAAAACTTAGGAAGGGTTGAAGCAAGGATATTTTTGAGATTTTCAACTTCATTCTAATGGGCAATGGGGAAAGGAAAATTTGGTTGGTTAGGTTTGTTTCTATTTGCATCACTCATGCCCACTTGATGGATTTCTCAAGCAAAGGGATTCTCAAACTAATTTTGGTCTTCAGAGGAAGCTTCAGAGTTGGTCATGTTGGAACTGTAAAAATTTGATATTTTCACAGGTTTTCCATTCATATTTTTCCAAATAAGTTCCATCTTGGACACTTTATGCTCATATTTTTCCATGTTGCCCCTTTGATTCCATCGTGCCTTGCATTTTTCACATTCTGGTCTATTTCGGCGTGACAATTTTTGGGTCTCCCCAATCCATTTTTCTGCTTGCAAACATCTGTTGCCTATCGGCAAGACGTTTCTATTGTCCTGGTGATTGGCTTTCATCTTCTAGCGGTTGTCAGCATAGCTTTCACGTGGTTTCGGCAACAGGAAGATACATATTTCGGCATGAGTTTGGCCGTCGGGCTGAGGTCTTAGTGATTTCTAATTGTCCTGCCAACCAACAAGTGGGGATTGCATATCGGGGGGAGTCATAGCTATCGTTGTAAGGTCTTGGCGAATGACATTCGGTCTCGCCAACCTTACACATGGATTTTCTTCAAATAAACTTCCGGTGAGACTATGGTGACTTCGGCGAAGAGTCATGGTGAAGTAAGGTGTGTCTC
>VDFB02197480.1:0-23918 GCA_007258455.2 Sequoia sempervirens | reverse complement strand
AGAGAAATCCAAATATGTAACAATTGATTTAAATGCTAGAAAGCACAATGAACTCGCATCGAAGGAGTCTGATCACTACTCATAGATCAAGTAAAAAGTGTTCATTCTGCAGCAATCAATTTAAATAATAATTATCTTAAATCATTTTAAAACCACGTCCAACTATATTTTAGACTTCTCAGAATCTAGATAAGACAGGGCGCATAAGGTTTGAAGTATATTAGGAACATAGAAAAAGATTTTCCATTCCCCTTGCAAGAAAATAAAGAGTGATATGGCACCATTAAAGATACAGATCACTTATCACTTGACAGCGAGCTTGCAATGCATTCAACAGTTGAAGTGGATGCCATACTGGAAGCGATGAATGGGGCCAGTTAGCTTACTCCATAAGAAAACTAGAAAGCTTAGATTCCTCTTTATTTACCCAATAAAATTTATGTTTCACGTGCTTGGAAATCTGATTCCACCCTACCGAGCCTTTACAGTGCTTGGCAATGCAATCTACAAATGGACAAAAAATATGGGATTAAAATTGTGGCAGTTCAAAGGAGTAGATTAAAACACTTTACAACCATATGTCTATAGTAATTTATGAATTTGGGGAGACACTCAAGCAACACAGCAAAAGCAACAGTGACATCAGTAGCAGAAGCAACAGCGACATCAATAGAAGAAGCAACAGCGACATCAGTAGCAGTTAAAGCAATCCAAAATGAGTAAATGATAGGAAGTGTACTTCAATGCAAATTATTTGATAGAATTCTTGGAAGAAATGTATTGTTGGATATGCATAGAGGGGATTCATGAAAAGGTTGTAGACATTTTCAAGAAAATGCATTTGGTAAGTGAAGAATTCATGCCCAAGCTATTGACTATGGATGACTAACAGCCATTGCCTAAATATGAAAGGGTTTGTATTGCGATAGGCACCGCGATGATGTAGCTTGAAACTGGTAGAACTGATTGGTTGAGGGTTCGACCCTTCTTGGTCATAGGAAATAATTGAACGCCACTTCACCCTTTTGGTGTTTTCTTGCTCTCCTCTTGTCATAAGCGCCTATTTCCATTTCATTCCAAGGAAGGCCTTTTAAGAAATGTCAACTTTATGGAATGTATTTTAAAATGGATTGCAAAGTTAAATCGAACAACTTCAAAAATGTTTAAGCCAAAATCTAAAATAAATACAGCCTACTTGTCAGATAAAACTCTTTTCAGAGACAGACATACATTTCCAAAACAAACAGATAGAATTTAATCTAACATTCCAATCGACATCCCATCAATCCACTGTTGGAGGAATAAATACAGTTGGCAGGCATAAAAAAGAAGGCAGTGACTAAACACTTTAAAAACTTTCAATTTAATGAAATTTTCCAGTGTACAACAGAAACAGCGAATATATTTTGAAAATATTCAAGCAAATGCGTTTGGCAGGTGTAAAGGTGAATTCAACAACCTTGGATGACAGTCTTCTTCTTCTTTACTTTAAAAAACTCTTCTAAGTTACATTGTGTGTGAGGTAAATGCGTAGGATGACTTTGTTGACAAGAGACTTTAGAAACTAATTTAATTCCAACAAAAAATAAGCCGCCTAATTCAAACCATCAAGTGACAAATCTGCTAGACTGTGTTTTTTTTTTTAGTTCATTCATTTCCCATGCTTCTATTTGTCAAATAGAATCATCTAGAGTGCTAAATAGGATATAGCTTACAAATAGAAAATGTGTAATAGCCGCCAGCACAAGCAATCTGCTTCTATCCACAAAATGTAAATGGCAATAAAAACGTGCATAAAATGTTTTCACTATAACTTTTCAAACTGCCCCAAATACAAAAATGACTACCCAACCATTAAAAATATAGTAATGACTTCTAAGCCACAATTTTTTGAAAATTTATATAAAAATGATCCAAAGAGGCACGAAAGAGTCAAACAGGCGATTTGGAGCACAAGAATTATCAAAACCAAGCATATTAACCTTGAATTTTAACAAACCAAAACATGTTAATTGATCCAACCTTTAGGAATGACATTCAAGTATTTGAAAACACAATTTCCCTCCATCTAGCGCCATTATGTAGATGGCAAAATCTGCATTTTTCTCAAAAACAAACAAACATGAGTATTGTTAGTTGAATCAAGCAAATCAGATAGAGCATCCCTATGAAATATTTAATAATATTAAAATATGCAAGATAAATAGAAAAAAGACAACTAAATGCAAGCACATAAAAACATGACCAAACCCTATCCCATAGTGGATTGGTGCTTGATTTGGAAAGAAGCCCTTTCCCAATCCTTGCTAAGCTAAATGATATGAAAATCTATGAAAATTGTGGAGTTGACGATCAAGATGAAATGCTAACTTGGATGAGTTGTGGAGGATTTATACAATAGAGGAGCTCTCTATTTATAGCCAAGAAGGATAAAAAATTTAAACATGGAGGATGTGGGACTAAAGATCCACCAATGACAAGATGCCACTTGTCAACATGTGAGAGGTTGAGGAATGAGCACATTTTGGTCAATGTGCCAAGAGGAGATTTGAAATTTGAATTTGATGACAAGATGAGTTAAATGCTAGAAGTTTGACTTATTGCAAAGAGACATGTAAGAGCTCTTAAATGCTTTGTTGGATGTACATGTCAATTTGGGGGGAGATTTCAAACTTGGAGAATATTCCTCAAAGATGCCAAGTTGAGAGAAAATGGAGAATTAATAAATCAATAAATTGATTTATTTGTGTAAGTGGCAAAAGCTAGAGGATGTGATCAGTGATTAGGATTAGATTAATCATGATTTGATTAATTTAAGAGGTGATTAGGTGATTTGACCTTTTTCTTTAGATTTATGGATTAAACTAAATCAAAAAGGAGATGGAAAATGATAAAGACTTTATTAAATAAAGATTTTATTTATTTAATCAAAGAGGGATAATGATAGGATCAAATTTATTTAATTTAAATGGATGACCTTAGGAGATAAATCAAATAAAGCGATTTATTTGATGAATGGATGAATATGAATTAGTTAAATGAATGATGCTAATTTTACATGTCTACACTCCTATACATTCCTTTTATGGAAACCCCAATGGAAATTTCAAACAAATAGCTAATAGGTAAAAGGTATGTGTAGGATCATCATGGAAAAAATAGGCCCTTAAGTGGCATAAAATTTACAAAAATAGAGTTAGGTAACTTGATGTAAAATTTGAATCTGCAATTTCTCCTATGTTAGTGGCTATAATGCCAAAAGTGCACAAAGATACCTATAAAAAATAAACGAATAGCAAGAAAAATACTATCCCTAGGCATATTTTTTGACAAAAGCAAGAAAATTTAACCGTAATTTCTCCATCCATATATAGGGATAATCTCTTTCAACCCTTGAAAATGGGTATAACATCAAAGATACAACCATATAACAAGGAATAATAAGTACAAAGAAAAATACATGAACAATAAATGAATCACTCTAACACCTCTTATACAATTTATCTACTTGTCTTCAATATTTGTTACCAAAGAACATAGCTTGAATCTTGTATTGATATATTCCACGATATTCCTTTTTCCTCATGTTTTTCAACTGGAGAGCCATCCACAAAGCGTCATTCTGCTTTTGGATAAATGATTAATTAATGCTTCATGTCTTTCATTCTCTACTTATTGTTGCTTTTCATAGCAAGCCACAAGGTTTTAACACTGATGTGTTGTGAAACATGCCTTAAAGTATATTGATTAAGCTGCATCGTTGAAAGAGCCATTCTGATGTTGGTTTCATAGCAGACTATTTTATTGCTCATGTGTTTTGTTCTTTGGTTATTGTTCCTCATGTTCTCTAGTTTTATTTTCAAGAGAGCCAAGTCAAAAATAACATCATGAAACATATTGATACAAGACATATAACATGCTCTGGACACGGTAAAAGAACCATGGCAAAGATTCTAGAATTTTAAAACTTATAAACAATCCTTGTTACGAGAACAATAAAATAATCTATTATAGGAAACTTCAAATAGATGAGTAGAAAAAAATATCATGACACTTATTGATACTCAAATAGATGAGGGAAAAAGAATATCATCAAACATATTAACACAAGACAACCAACAATTATTTGACTAAGTTTTTGTGTGCCAATGTGGGCCTTGGTAATTACATAAGTTGGTCATGGTGGAATTGGTGTCCTTCATACAAGGAACCTGAATGGTAATGGTAAGTGTTTGCTCATGCAAATTGAATGTGTGTGTGTATATATATATTATAGACAAATAGCGAAAGTATAAAAGTGCTATTAAAAATACATTTACTATGTAACATCCACCAAACTAATTTCATATATATACACGTGTGTGTGTGTGTATGTATGTATGTATGTATATGTATACATGTATATATTTATGTATATCTTTAAATGTATATATGTATGCATATGTACACACATATATGTGTGTGTGTGTGTGCATGTTTTACATGGGTGTTTTGCATAAATGATTAATTTATTATTCATGTCTTTCAGTCTCTACTTATTATTCCTTGTGATAGCAGGTTGGAGGGTTTTAACATTGATGTGCTACAAAATGTGCGAGGAAGTATATTGATTAAATTGCATTGTCCAAAGAGCCATTTCAAACAATATTTTCTTAATGCTATGGCAACAATTATATCATCAAGCAATCTTTCGAAAATGTGTTTGGTGGCTTTTAAGTGTTATTGAAATGGTTCTTTGATCTATTCAACTTTATATCTTTAGCTGATACAATGTTTGTTTGAAATTTCTATTTGTTAAGAACAAAGCATTTAATCATGCAATATGTGTAGGATATTCATAATGCCAAAATGGCTATTCTGACAATGCAACCGAATCAATATATTTTCTTGCATACTTTGGAGCACATATTCATAATGCCAGAATGGCTATTCTAACAATGCAATTGAATTAAAAAAACTTCTAGCATATTCAAGTGTATACTTTCTCACACTGCAACATTTTGTACTTTGTGCATCTTTGGTGTTATACACATTCTATACAATTAGTCTCTTGGTATCCTTTTAATTGATTTAAGTGGAAATCCTTACAAAGAGAATGTTGTAGATTGTCAAGTAGCAAATCAATATATTTTCTTGCATACTTTTGGAGAACATATTCATAAGTTACCGTGATTACTTGTTTCATACATTATGGCAGTGTGTTTAGGATCGGCGTGACCTTTTGGTTTTACTTTACACTTCCATTAGTAGTCAATTTCGTGTCGATTTTATTCATGTCAGCTACCTTTATGTTTCTCCAACCAAACAAACATTTATAGCTATTATCAATTGTTACGATTTCACATTGCATCCAAAAAAAAAAGGTTCAACCCTCCAAACCGTCCAGATAGCCCATCACAAAAGACCCCTATCGGCTGATTGTTGCATACCTGTGCATGCGACTGCTAGTTATATTAATAGGTACAGTTGCATTCATATGATACAATATTGCACTTGGGGATGGAGTCATATATAATTTCACGTTTATTATTTGCAAATTGACTCCACCAGACATAGATTTATTTATTTATTTTATTGAAAAATTTAATATAAAAAAATTAAAATGCAGTCTACGACTGGAAGAGAATATTGAGTCATAGTTTTATTACAGGCGGCGAAAAAATCGTTTGTTGTACAGAGGATAGAACCTTAAAGTAATCCTTAAAAAAAACTTTTAAACTGAAGTTTAAATATGCTTTTCAAACTCTTTAAGAAAAGAGAATCCTGATTATTTCAAAAGTAGCTGCTTCAGCTTTAGCCACTAGAATTTATAAATAATAAAAACTATCTAAAATGAACTTCGACACTGCGGTAAAAAATGCATACCTCATTAAATCATATGAGTTATTAACAAGTGGAAAAGATTGGAGGGCGAGCTGCGATTTAAATGTTCTGTCGAGGCGGAATAGGGGCTTTCAAGTCACAGCCAAGAGTTATAATTCTAGCTCGCCCCTCATGCGGAGTGTAGAAGAAAAAATAAATGAAGTAGAATAGATCAGAGGGGGATTTGCGGAAGAGGAACGGGAGTCGGAGTTGTAGGAGAGTACACCAATATGCCATCTATGCGTTTCACCACTTCTTTATTTCTCTTTGCCCACCAGTTAGAAGGGATTTGAAGGCTTTCAATCAATAAGTCTGAATATTTGTTAACTAGAGCTGGATCTCTTCCCGAGGACTTAAAGGGTAGCTTGTTGTTTCCTTGAAAGCCATCAAGAGCGTGCAAATAAACCTCCAAGTTGTGGAAGTCTGCAGGATTATATGTTTGCTTTAGGAAAGGCGAGCTGCTGCTGTCTAAAGCAATCTCTACTCCCACGTGAACATATGCCCAGGGAAGCCAGTGCAGAAGCCTTGTCAGCCATCCCAGATTTTCATTAAAAAAAATCCCAGGAATTTTTGGAACCAAGTCCTTGTTGTTTACCATACGCAACACTTTGACGCCAATCTCCTCCATATGACGGGAATTGAGTTAATACCATATTCGTTCACCATGATTTGTTTGATATCGTATGCGCTCAGGGTTGCCAGTGCAGCTCCCAAGCTATGTCCAGTAAATGTTATGCTCAAATCTTCTTCTTGGCGTATGTATTCCTTCACCAATCTGGTTATTTCACCCACTACCGTATCCCTTGCACTAAGCTTGCATCTCACAGAGTCCTCGTCGGTGGAAGTATAACAACTGAGAAAGCCCTTCTCTATCCTGGCATCTGGATTTGAAAGGGTTTGGATGTTGGAGCATGTTGTGGCCTTTGATGTTATAACGGGAACCAATATGTCTCTGAGATTTTGCATCCATTCATACGGAGTTTGCGTGCCTCTCCATGCAACAACTATGGCACGCCTTCCCAATCTCTTTATCTCGTCTGGGTCAGTGCAAACCACAATATAACCAATCCAGGTAACGCCTTCGCTTGATTCCTCGCCAAAAATGGAGTCCAAAAGACTTGTGTTTGCGTATATATATATTTGGTAACTTGATAGCCGCGCCCACAATTTAACAATTCCAGTCTCTGGGCGAGCGAGCTTTTGCTACGCTTACAATTCCCATAGTATGAGGAAGAGCGCGTACCGTCAAAAGAATCGTAACATTGCTGTGCAAAATCACCATATCTCACTATCTCTGCTTTGAGAAGTGGGTTAATGGGATCGAGCATGCCATTCCAATGGTTGGCACCCTGGATATCTTGCCATATATCGCCAACCTGCACTTGGCTTGTGTCTTCTCCATCTCCAATAGTTTTTTCGTGTGGAGAAATGGTATTAAATGCCGGTAAATACTGTTCAACGTCCTTCCAATTGCCCAAAACTAATCGAGAGAATGCCATAATCTCAATCAACGCTTACACTTGTTAGAAACACTCGCAGCCCTGGAAAAAAAATATTTTATTATGTTTGATACTTAATTCTCAGTATGATTTCCTGATTCTCAAACTTCCTTCGTTTTAAAAGTTTAAGCGCAGTGGATATAAATAGGTAATTGGATCATAGAAGAGTTTGATGGCATTTGTGAAACTACTGGTGAATAGGGAGGCGTTTCCTCCGCAGCTCTGCAAGTCAAACCGCTTTACTTGACTTGGCCTCGTCTACTGTGTCCACCACAATATTTGGAAAATTAAAACTAAAAAACTATTCAACACTTCGAACTTGTCTTATATGCGTTAATACTTGACTTGTCTTCTTTGTGCACCACAATATTTGGAAAAGGTCAGTAAAAATTGCCTGCAGATTCCCTGTATAACCGCAAAAGACAAAGACCGCCAACTTCATAATGAATGGTACTTATTAAATAACCCATAGCCATGTGCGTACTGTCTCTCCACAAATGAGAATACACGTTTTTTATATTTTTAAGTAATTAATAAATATGGTCAAATATTTATCTCAAGTCTACGTAGGCATTGCTAATAATGTTATAACATTTTTTTTGTATTATTAACATGTGTGTACTCTTTGTCCACAAGAATTCATCTTTGACCAGGCTGTCAAATATGCATTGAAGTTTAGATAGACATCAAAGAAAATGTGTTTTTATATTTTTAATCAATTAATAAATATGGTCAAATATTCATCCGAAGTCTATGTAGACATTGCTAATAATGTTACAGCAAATTTCTTGTATTATTAACATGTGTGTATTGTCTGTCCACAAATGAGAATACATCTTTGACCCTATCAAATATGCATTGAAGTTTAGATAGACATCAAAGAAAATGTGTTTTTAGATTTTTAGTCAATTAATAAATATGGTAAAATATTCATCTGAAGTCTGCGTAGACATTGCTAATAATGTTATAACAAATTTCTTGTATTATTAACTTTTAAATTTTGTATGTTCAATTTTAATTGAAATAAAAAATAGTGGTGAGGTGTAAGCATTCACCAAACTAGTAAGATGGAGATTTATTACAAGATGATCTTGTTGTTGTCAAATGAAAATATTGTAATTAAATCTTTGTATTTCAGAAATTTGTATCATCATTAAATTTTCCAACGTCTAAAGTTAAACTTAAATATTTTGGAAACTTTTACATAATGAAAACATCACTTATATTATTGAATTTTCAATGTGATTTTGACTTGTGGGTGTCTATGATTTGTACATTTTGTAACTCTACTCCAATGCTCTCAACTCCCTCTTTTTCTCTTGGTTAGTAAAATTGTGAAACAAATTTTTAAAACACAATCGTAGCTAACCATTTGATCCATTAGATTTGATAATATTTATTAGTGTTTCATTTCCCATTTGTTGAAATATGCACACTAGGGTGTAGCTTCCTCGATAGGCCAATAAGTTTATGCTTATAAATTTTATTTTATTACCTTGTTCTTAGTTCTAGACACATATACAATAAGTGCACACACTATATTTTCCTATTTTCTTTCTTTCAACATTCAACTCCTCTGATAAAATATTTTCCAAAGATGACATTGACATGGTAGATTAGGTATTAGATGAATTCATCCATGTCCCTTCACATTCTTCACCTATCAAACCAAATTCTTCTATTTCTACATCATTATATCCTACAACTCCAAATGTGATTAGAGCTATATTCATTTGGAGCTCTATAAGGGAGATCCAAAAATAGCCACACATTTTCTTAGAACAAGCGAGAAATCCAATTCACTCCTTAAAAACTCTAGAATGGATCATAATCTCTATTTTGACTCAAGGTCATATAGATTGAAGGGACCACAATAGTTCCAAGTTCTTAAAAACCTTATATAACTAAGACATTTTCAATTTTCTTAGCTATATGTTGCTCATCATGCCATACCTCTACACACCCATCCTCACTTTTCTCCTCTAGAACTTCAACCCATGTGCCTCTCATAACAAAAGGAGCAGGTTAGAACCCATCTTTCAATTCTTTTGTACACTGACTGTCTCTCTCCCCTCATCATAGAATCAACTTGGGTTATCAACAATATCAAAACCTCTCACCAACTAGAATAAACAAACAAGAAATCTAAGCACATGTAGGGAAGTTTTTCCCTTCCTCACTAGAGGTTACTCAGATCTAGAACTTGGACCAACAAAGAGGAAACAATCCTCCCCTATGGTCTTCAATTTTTCTTTGAAAACTTTCCCAGTCTATTTAACAAGTGATAAGGTAGTTAGTGTAGGCATCACTTCCCCTACCAAAAAGGGTTTGCTCCAAAGCACACACAACGCACTAGATATCCCCATCATCTACCACCACTCCAAGCGAAGATGTACTAATGGTGCTGGATACATAATTTTTTGAGGTACCCCTTCCTCAGATAGTTGGGAGTGACAACAGATTGCCTAAGTCTATGTATCGTGATATAGAAATGTTTTTTAGGATAACTCAAGGAGATGTAACACATAAACTACCAAAAGTGAAGGATCTTCCCAAGGCCCCTTTCCCGCAAGGAAAACATCACACACTCTCCAATAGTGAAAGGGATTTCAAGGACGAAACAACTCTCCTTTGTGGTCTCTAGTTTTTCTCTGAAAACTATCCCAATCTTCTCAGCAAAAGATAAGCAAGTCTTTGTAGGTATCACTTCCCTTTCCAAAAAGGGGCGGAAACAAAACACATACTTGAGGTGTAGGATACACTATTTGTCGAGGAAATCCTCCCTCAAAAAAATTGACGCAGCAACAAAAATCAAAGTCTAGAACGAGCAACATTTCAAAAACACTTTCTCATAGAAAATATCTCTTCAATCTCAAATTGCTAAGACCAATGATCAAATCATATGCTGTGGGATGAATCATCTGGAACTAGACGATATTTTGACAAGACAAGAGATATATTGGAGATAGAAATATAGAGAAAGTTGGCTCAAAGAAGGGGGAAAGAACACCAAATTCTTTCATATATCATAAAAATCCATATAACAAACAAACACTATATTAATATTACTTCCCCCTTAGGAAACAATCTGAAAGCAGAAAAACTTATCAGCCAAGAAGCAATCCTCTTCTTCTCAAATCTACTAAGTGTATCAGATCAGAAAATGGCCCAAGTGCAAAACACTAATGCAGATGATTTTATTCAAAATATTCTATCACTAATCTCTAAAGAAGAAAATATACTCTTGCAAAAACCATTCACACTAGAAGAAGTGAAAGAAGTGGTCTTCTCCATGTGCCGCTAGATAAAGCTTCGGGTCTAGATGGGTTTACTACCATTTTCTTCCAAAAAGGTCAGGAATGGGAAAAGATGTCCTGCTAGAACATTAGAGGAATCAAGGATAAATGGTAAGATCTTAAAGGAACATAATAATACCTTTATAGCGCTAATCCCAAAAAATGTAAA
Source organism: Sequoia sempervirens (assembly GCA_007258455.2). Taxonomy (NCBI): domain Eukaryota; kingdom Viridiplantae; phylum Streptophyta; class Pinopsida; order Cupressales; family Cupressaceae; genus Sequoia; species Sequoia sempervirens. The sequence continues at coordinate 13,092 of VDFB02197480.1, read as the reverse complement.
ACTCCTCTACCTTTGCTAACTTCAGGCCCATATCATTGTGCAATACCATATACTAAATTTTTTCCAAGGCTATCACCTCCATACTAGCCAAGATCATTCGAAGAATAATCTCTTCAATGAGCAAGGGGGTTTTATTTGTAGGTAAAGATATTGCGGAAGGGGCCTTAATAGCCCACAAAACTTTGCATTCTATCAAGGTTAAAAAAAACCTAGTAATGATTATTAAATTTTACATGTCAAAGGCCTGTGACAGGCTAAACTGGGACTTCCTTCAAAAAGTGCTTCTCAAACTAGGTTTTTCCCGTAAATGTTGTTTTTGTGCTTACTCCTTAATATCTCTAGCCAATTTTTTTTTGTCTTAATAAATGGCAACCCAACAGAATTATTTAATTCCTCATAGGGTGTTAGACAAGGTGATTTGCTATCGGCCTTCCTTTTCATCCTAATGGTAGAATCATTGAGTTGTGCAATATCAAGAGCCCAAACTCAAGGTGAATGGCCTTGGTGTAGCTATCTCAAACTCAACATAAAAAAGAATCACTCGTTATTTGTAGATGATACACTTCTATTTGGTAAATCCAATGTTCAGGAAGCCAGAGGCATTAAAAAATTCTTAGAGGATTATTGCAAGGTTTCAGGGGGAAAAATCAATGATAAAAAATTGAGGACATTCTTTCAAAACACCTCCAATAATATCTACATGTATAGATTATCATTTCTTAATTACAAACAAGATGAATTTCCAAGCCAATATTTGGGAATCCCATTCTTTTCAGGTCCTAACAAACCTAAATTATGGAGAAATTTTTTGTCTGAAATACAAAATAGAAAATTGCATCATGGAAAGGAAGATGACTAACAATGGCAGGAAAGTTCACATTAACCAAATTAGTCCTTTCAACTATCCCCAACTATGTTATTTAATCCTAAAAATACCAAAAGTAGTACAAAAGAACATTAAGAAATGCATCAGAAAATTCCTCTGGCAAGGAAACCTGGACAAGAAAAAGAGTAAAATTCTACTAGTCTAATGGAATAAACTCTATGAAGAAAAAAACATGGAGGAGTGGGCCTCCACAACTTAGAAGGGAGGAACCTGACCTTGGGAGCCAAATTAGCATGGAATGTCTTTACAAAGCCACACTCTAAATGGGACAGAATCATGGAAAGAAAATACATGGATTGTGTAATCCCAAAATATATTTTCACAATGTCAAATCCCTCAGAGGGATCCAAAATGTGGAACTTTATTATAACTTGCAGAGAAGTGATCACCCTGCATTTAACCTGGTTCGTAAACAATGGAGAAAAAGCTATGTTCTGGGAAGACTCTTGGAATGGCTTTCCACCACTATCTAAAATTGTAGGGCTCAAGGAAGGGAGACTATATTTAAAATGACATTGGGGTTCAAAAGTAAAAGACTATATTATGTTTGAAGAGAACCTTCTCTCAAATGTCAAATGGAAAAACATTGCTAGTTGTAACTTCCCAAAAATTCAAAATTCTCAATTGTCAATCCTCCTCCAGTAGCTTCCAATCTTCTTTTCTATGGATCTTGATAGACTCATTGGCCCCTTCCAAGTTAGGTAACTACAAAGTCAGCTTAGGCTACTCTTCAATCATTCAAAAAGGCAATGCCAAATCAATAAATTGGCCCCACAAACTATGTCAAGACTTTGCAATTATTCGGAAAACTAGCTCGGTTGCTTGGTTGGGATTAAATAAACATATACTCACCTACAAGAGGTTGGTAAAACTGGGTATTTTTCCCTCTTCAACTTCATATTATGTGGCCAAAAAACAAGAAGACATAGACCATCTTCTAGTAACGTGCAAATTATCAAATCAGTTTTAGACATGACTCCAAAAGAAACTAAATTGAGCCATACCCCTCCAAGAATCAATGTGGGTAGTTTTCCTCATGGTCGTTTATGAATAGAGACTCTTTATACTCCTCAATTTGGGTAGTCATCCCCTCAATTGTAATATGGTGCATATGGTGGGAAAGAAACAATAGAATATTTACAATGGAGCACCACTTAGTCAAAGATGTAATATGCAAAATTGAGAGGTTAATCTTTCAGCTAGTAATATCTAACATACATAAACCGAATAGCGCACATAAAATATTTTCAAGCTGGGATGCAAATCTATCTTCTCAGGGAAGTGATTCACCCTCTAGCCTAGTCATGTGGTTGTTAAAACTAAAACCCAACCACAACAGTGTGGTGTGGGCCTCTCTTCCAACGAGTATGGTAAAACTTAATTTCCACAATGCCTCCCACAAGAATCTAGGAGCTTCTGGAGCTTGTTGTGTCCTAAGAAATCACAAAGGTAGCATTATTTGCACCTTGGCAATAAAGCTTCCAGATGGCACAAACAATAAGGTTGAGGCACAGGCACAACTTGTATGCTTGAAACTGGAAAAATCATTAAGTATCAAACACATTTGGATTGAGGGGGATTCATGCAAATATAGTTAATTGGTTGCTACACACCATATTGAGACAAGGGTTTAAAGTACTACAAACTCTTACCAACTCTCACACTGCTATAGAGAGGGCAATGCAATTATAGATATGTTAGCCAATCTGGCATGTGATTTAGCTACTGGGACACTATAATTGCACCAAATAGACCTTGCTAGCTATCCTACTCTAGTGCATTTGGCTAACAATGATTTTTTTGCCACATAGGAGGCCCTGATTTGATTAATCAGTGTGTTTTGATGTGTAGGGTTCAGGTTTCTGGTCTTTGCTTATGTGCAATGTCATTGGTTGAAGTCATAGTTATCTATCCATCCCTCATCTAGCCTATAGTCTGGCATGTTCCCTTTGCTCCAAATCCACCTCTTGGTGCCTTGGGGGATGCTTCCTCTCTCAAGGGGTTGTGCTCTTCCTCTTGCTTAGTGGCCTGTCTTTTGCGGGCTATTTCCTCTCTAGCGAGGTTCGGCTCCTTCTTTTGATAGCAATCTATCTTTTGCAGAGTCTCGCTTTCTACTGTAGCTTTGGTTCATGCCCCAATATCGTTGCACCCCAATGTGTTTTTTTGTGGTGGCCCACCTTTTGCTTCTCCTCTAATGTTTGCCACCTCCCTGAAACTCATCAATGCTCTTGTTCGAGCGCTGTTTTTCACCTGCATTCTCCCCTCTTTGCGGTCTCTACTTTGGTCTTGTGGTTTTTCCTTTGAACCCTTCTTGGTTCCCTTCACCTTGGCTTTTGTTTCGCAGTTCCTTTTGTGCCCACCGAATTGTTACCATATCATATTGTGTGATTGGGACATGTGATGTCCCCCCATTTTTTGCACGTTGCTAGAATATTCTAAACATCCACCTCTTGTGCAATTTCTAAGTGTCATTTTGGCACACCTTGGCAAAGGCCACAATTTTTGCATTTAAACCTAGCTATGCAATTAGTGGGTTCCGTAAATTGTGTCACTCCCCTCGATAAGTCTAAGTGCATAGTGGGAAGTGCTTTGGTGCCACGTAGCGTCCTCATGCACCTCCATCTATTAGCCTAGTTTTCTCTCCTTTGTCCAACTATTTTTCTTCGCAGCTTGCCATGTACTACATTTGCACAGGCTAAGAAAGTTATTTCATCCTATTTGGTACAACATCTGCATGATTGGATGGGCTTCCTGATGGGTCCTCTATGTGGTAAAATAAAAAAAAATTGTTGGAGGCATGGTGATTCTGCACAATTGTGTTGGTCTCGAGACCATTTTTAGCCATGTTCAACCACCTGCAATCTTCCTAGCTTTAGTGTATGTTGGTGCTTTTCTTACTCTATTTTTTTACCTCGCTATCCCATCCATAAAAACACGATGGCACCATGTTATTTTGAGTTCCCTTTCATACCATAAACTACTTCATACTGTGTAAACATGCCATGTGATAGTGTCGGCTTTGGTTTTTTTACTTCCCAACATTCCAATTTATAAGCAGCCATCGAGGCTTTACAAAAAAATACTAATGGGACTTGCATTTATGAAAGCTGACCAGTTTGATGTCATAATCTACCTGTCAATTTCCAATACTGTCGCTCATTTCGTAGCACTTCGACTCATGTCCTTTCTGATCACTAGATGCTCAAGGGATTTTCTATTTATGTATAAGTGACATTGTAGTACTCTATTGACAACTCGGCATGTGCTAAAGTCCAAATTAGCACTTTGAAGTCTTTTCAACATCCCTGCTATAGATAATCTAGGGAAAACTTCTGTCAGGTGGCTGAGTTGTAATTCCAAGGCGAGTTGTAAGTTTTGCTAGATGGCTACCTTATACATATGTGGCGAGTTGGCATGCATCAAAATGGTTTTTAAGTTCTTTAAAGATGCATCATTATTTTTCGTTCATGGTAATTAAGTGAGGAAATAAATTCCCCCTATCTAGAGCTTGCTCTATTTTAATTGGTAGGGTGATACCCTCACCACTCTTCCTGCATCATAGTTGGTTGGCAATAGGTTGTGAACTAAGGATGGACACTCCAATTTTTCTCACGTGTTTGAAGCCCCAGATAGCTTTTGCTGGTGCTATCAAGAACTAACCCTTGAAGGTGATCACTAAACACCCCACACGAAAGGATATAAAATCTGTAAAGATGATTCTTGGCATGGATTTCCTAAGGGAAGCTGTGTGCTATAGGGTGAACTCGAATATCATGTCACATTTTGTGGCTTCCCTCTTCGACCTAGGAGAACCAAAGGAGTTGTTGGGAACACTGGCAAAAAAGTTGTTCAAAAAACACAATCTAGGTGGGCTGGGAATGTGCCTCAGGCAATTCTTTTGGTAGCGTGTGGGGTTTTGGCATAGTTGAAGACTGGGTTGCTCGAGGTTGTTTCTGACATGTGCATTGGTAATTGGTATGGTTGCGATTTGGTTTTCCAACGGCTTTTCAACGCATTTTGGTGGGATGGTTTTGGAAAGCGTGTTCGTGCCGCTTTGGATGTGTTTGGTGCGGATACCGTATAAACATGGTTTCATACCGCGCATATTTTGAAAACCCTTATTTTTAGAGTTTTAGCTTAAAGTATACGTAAAGCCCCATGTAAAACAACAAAATATTATCCACTGAGTCATTTTATGCAAATTCAAGGCCTAACTATTAAGGCCTTGGGGTTGCCATTTTGAATTTTTTGAAGATAGATTTCCTTTCGAGAGAGACAATATACTTTGTATTTTGTTTGTGTTGTGAATGTTCAAAAAATATCGTCAAGTAATGTTTCAGTGTAATTCATTAGAGATTCATTCTTATCTGGTGCTATACAATTATGCATAGAAAAAACTAGAGGGGCATAGATTCTTGATTGAATAAAATATGTTCGCCCATTAAAGCGGTACGTGAGCTGGGTTTAGAATGTCGTGAGACAGTTCAGTCCATATCTTGTGTGGAGGAACAAAAAGCTCTTCTTTTTTCCACCTAACTCTTTGGTCGAGTGCCCAAATATTTTCAGATGGGAGGTAGGTTTGGAACCAAGAATTTTGGAGTCGGTGGGATGGCATGGTAATAAAGGTATTATTTCAAAAAAACTGCCCAAACAAGATATGCCTTATTTACATAATGGAACACCAGTGGATATGGTATTAAATCCATTAGAGGTACCTTCACGAATGAATGTAGGACAAATGTTTGAATGTTTTCTTGGTTTAGCAGGAAGTTTCATCCCACCACCCCCCTTTCTATAGTTTCCTATTGAACCCCCGCAAAGGATAGGGGTCACGTTGTATCACGTATTTACAAACATATAACTATATGTAATTTAAATTATTTATTTAAAAAACTTAAAACACAATTTGAAGCAATCCATGTCTTCTTACCTTTAGATGGTAGATGGTTTATGTGTGGGTTAAAGAAAAATTGTTCATTACAAGAAGGTTTAAGGTAAAGTTCCTAACTCTATGTTTTCTTTATTTACCGGTTTTGGAAAAGAATATATTTGACCCGAATATGTTTCACTTGAGCATATTCAATCAAACCTTCACACCCAGGCCATGTATGTCTCTATGTTTAAAACCTCTTGGTTTCGATCAAAGCCTATTTGGATAGAAATATTTTTATTGAAACTATCTTGATGAAACAATTTTGTTGGTTGAAAGTGTGACATGGGATTTTGTTCATTTGCCCACCAAAAACAACATTTTTGGATTGTGAAAACTAACTAATAGTATATTTAGCTTCAACATTTGTAGTTCATTCTACCTTTGGTTTGATTTTACTTTAGATATATTTTCATCTCTTCCTTGAAATATGTGGATCATTTCCCAAGGTTCTTCTCATGAGAAATAAATTTTATTTCTTTTGAGACCATTTCTAATAACATCTGATTTTGACAATATGAGAGTTCTTCCACTCATGATCGTAAGGACGCATTGAATATTCTAGGGTTATAGCTCACTTAATGGCTTCATGAGGCTTTATTTTTAACTTTAATCTTTCTTTTGATAAATCAATCTGTTAAATACTTTGAGATTTATGTGAGGTTTAAAGTTATATTGAAATCGTCTTGATGAATGCCTCATTTATCTTATAAAATTCAGCAAATGAGATTTGTTTAAATGACTATCATAATAATTTCTTTTACCTTTTGTGATAGGATTTGATTCCTTTAACTATTTGAAAATTTTCTCTCATAATTTCTTCTATGATTTTGTCCTTTATTCTCATTGTTATTGGCTCCTAAATATCTCATTCAAATAGACATTAAATATCTAAAGAATCCTCCCAAGATTCATAAGCTAGCAAAAAACTAGCTCTAATACCACTATAATGTCTCAAGACAAAAAAATAGTGTAAATCTAATCCTTAACCTTCCACAAACACTCTCTAGTTGAATAAAGTAATTATTGGATCCTATTATTTAATAAGATCTCAAACGAAATAGATTTAAATTACTAATAATATATCAATAATTTTTTCACACTTTGTTCAACAATGATGACATAATATTTGATATTCTTCTATCTTGAATAATATTAAAGCCAATTAGAAATATTTAAATTGATTTGACAATTAATTTTTTTTTGAAATCACATTGCAAATTTTGAAGCGTGTGATATCTCACCGATATCAATTGCATTAAAGGCTTCGATTTTACATCATGCCTTTAAATTTGGCTTCTAAGCTAATTTTACCTAACTTATCAGTGTTGTGTTTGGAGCTAAATTTCTTCTATCTACATTGTTCGTGGTTTTTTTGGCTCTATGTGGGTTCATTTGTCTTTCAAGGGAAAAGCTCGCACGATTAACTCCCAGCGTACAAGATGGCACAAATTGGCCATCGAGAAAAGGTTGTCAATAGTTCAGAGTTTAGCTAAGAAATTATAGAATGGTGGTACTTGTTCGTCCATGGGAGCTCCCAATTTCAGACTACATAGAGGATGATCATTTGTATCAAGTATTCAGGGAAAAGTGTTCAACAATCATGAATCGCATCAAAACATTGATTGGTGAAGAGGTATTGCACACTGGTTCGCAACATATAATCTTCCCACAAATCTTCTTTCCATTTTTCTATCTAATGCAATGGACTTGTTTCAGAATTTTAAATTCCATTCAATCTATTGCTAACAAGTTTGTGAAGATAGAATACTTGCAAGAAAATGCCTTGTTATAGAGTGTTCAAGGTTACGATTTAACTCATGGCGAAGGCTTCATAGGAGGACTCTTTCCTAGGCACTACTTATATCATAAGAAGTGTTATCTTTACATCTATGAGGATTTCAAGCTCTCATTACTCAGGGGTTCGTTTGCATACCTTTACCAAGCTTTGGGCAAGCATCATTTTGACTTGGATAAAGAGGAGATTACCAATTTCAAGAGAAAATATCACACCCTCTCTTTTCTAGTGTCACATGAATGTTTGCAAGGGTTGGAAACAAAATGTTGTGATGCCAAACTACCAAACAAATAGGGTCAATGTGCTCATACCAAATATAAACATTTTAGTACATTCTCAAAGCGGCCACTAGCCAAATTCAGATACTTCCAGTTGAAGGACAAAGTGAAAACTTAGTAAAAGTGGGTGATAGGGGTAGTTAAATAGTCATTTTGTTTTGTTTTGTTTTGGGTATATGGCAGTCTCTTCAAAATATGCAGTTGAGGCATTAGGTTTTAGTTTGAAATGATTTGAATAGATCAATTTTGTATGGGATAATCTTGGGGGGTTAGTTGGTGTAATTTTGATTGGTTCTTGTTTTAAAGTCACTATCAGACTATGCTATGGGTTCTCCACAAGTGGGATGATTTTGTAAGATCATTTTGTCACTAACTGAGCTTCAACCGCAAGTTTTCTTCTTAGTTCTTTCCTGCCGGTATGCTCTTTTGAACCATGCTTTGTAATATTTTAATTATATATATATATAATAAATTATAATGGCTTGCCACTTTTGCTTTAAAAAAAAAACAAGAAATATACATGTAATTCCTACTCTTGTTTCTATTACAATAGTGATTATTTTACTTAAAATTATTCTATAACAACATGCAATTCATACAAACAAAAATGGAAAATTGAGTTAACACAATGCAGTTAGATACCATGTGCAATGAAGCTCAAATATAAATTCTATATGAGATTACTCTTTGAAATCATTAGATTTTTCATCCTAGGATTCTCATGCTCAAACACAAGTGCTCAAAATATTATTTTAAAGGAGTTTGGTTAAGAGATGATGCCTCCCAAATGGATGCATTCACCCCTTTATATATGTCATAAAAATAATGGGTTAGCCATAATGTAAATTTAAAACCCCCAATTTGAATAATAAATTTCATTGGAAAAAAGTGTCACTTTTGATATTTATGGTTCCAAAACTAACCGTTAATGATAATATGACACGTATTGGGGTGTTGTGGAGAGAAAAAAATAAAGATGGGAATATTGGGGGTCAGAGATACCACAAGACTCATACAATAGGTTGAGGAAAATGGGGTCAACCAATGGGTTGTCAATAAAGATAGGTCTAAAATTCTAGAAAAATAAAGGAAGAGTGGGGGAAAGGATGAAAGTCATGAAATAATGAATAGGTCTAAAAGTCTAATGGGCTCCAAGGAAAGGTTGGACTTGTAAGGATTGAGATTAAATAAATAAAAAAAATTGTTTATTGAGTAGGAATTAAAAGAAAAAGGCTTTAGAATGTTGACTTATTTTGATGGTTGACATCGTTTTTCTCAAGAGTTTTATGTTAGTTCAACTTCAATTATAAACTAGCATTAAGAACATATTGATTAGGTGAAAAATGGGGTCCACCAAAATGAATCAACAAGATGATGGACCACTTAGTTTTCTAGGACCTTAATCACTTAAATTATGTAAAATAAGATGCCAATAACAATCAGAAATGCAACCTAACTGTTATAGCAATTATGGGGGATGTTTTTAGAGAATAAAAAGTTGTGTACCTATCTAGAAAGTTGTTGTTTTTGAGCTATGGAGGACTCATTCGCCTTCAGTGGTGAATGGGTCCTTTTAGGGTTTCTGAAAAATGATTTCAAGATCCTATTCCTTGATGTTTGCACTCTTAAATTCCTTGTTATTAGCTTTTGGAAGTTTGTATGCAATTCTGTAGAGCTCTTTCCACGATCTTGCACTTTGAATGACAACTTTAGCAACTTTACAACTTTGACAATCTTTCTCTGAATCTTGCTCAACTTGATTCTCAACCTGTAAATCTACAAACACGCACTCAAGGGAAGAAAAACTTGTTGATTGTTAGTGAATGGGGGTTTTCCTCGATCAAACCCCTTGTAGGTAATCAAACCAATTGATGAAATAAAAGAAATGAAGCATGGACATGAAATAATGTAAATGATGTCACCTTGGACTATGTCTTGTGAAACAAATCTGCAAACTATCATGTAGTGGCCATGAAGAATGTAGATCTAGGATCCTTGAATATGACGTGAAGAATGCTTGTAATAGATCTTCAATGATACACTCACAATCTTAGTTCAACAACATGAATGCATGCATCAAACCCTTGACATGATGATATGATCTTGAATTGCTGCAATAAACTCTTGAAATCTTCCTTGAAATGCCTTATGAATGCCTTTGAAGTGTTCTATAATTCTCTTGTGAAGTATTAGAGTGCTCTCTTGAAAATCTTAGATGAAACTATGTGAGTTAACCGCTTATTTATACTAAATTAGGAGATTAACCTCAAAATTCAAAGAATTGAGGCTGACACCAGATCTGGGAAGAAACATAATTAAATTCCTGCCAAAATGAAATTCAAAAAGGGGATCTCATTAAGGGAGGACCCATTCGCCACCTTGGGCGAATGGGTCCTGGCTAAATTTCTAGGACCAAGCTTCGAGGGACTAAAAGAAGGCTAAAAACCCATTCCATATCAGTTGAGAAAGGGGAGTCCTATTAAGGGAGGAACCATTCGCCATCAAGGGTGAATGGGTCCTGGCTTAATTAAATTATGATTTTCATGATAGATCTTCGAGAGGTGTCAAAATTAAGGCCTAAATTTGAATCAAAAGGGGGTTAATAACTCCAATTAACCACAATTAATTAGAACCACCTAGATAAGCATGAAAGTGCTTTAAAACGCTTTACAACACTTAGATAAAGTACACATTATGTGCCTTTTATGGAAAAGGGGCCCATTAGGCTTAATTAAGCAAATACATCCTAGAAAACTGTGAAAGTGTGTTACAACACTTTACAAAACCCTTGCAAAGGATCAATTAGGGCATGTTTTAGTTAAATAAAGGTCCTAGAATAGTGTGAATGTGTACAACACATTACAACACCACTCCAAGACATCATTAGTTCAACTTTAATGTCAATTATCAAACTAAGGAAAAGGCTTACTTTTTCCGTTACTACACATACATCATCTTATCTACTCATTGTCTCTTTGATAGGATGATGCTATTATGTGTGGGCCTATTTTTGTGATTGTATTCATAAGATACAACATTGTCCTTCAATTAGGATGGAGTCATATATAGCCTTGAATTTTTCATGTTTGAATTTTGCAATTTTATTCACCTATAATGATAGCTTAGAAAATTACCTTGTGGAGGTTGAATAATAAAACTTTCTTAATGACAATCAAGTATTACAAAATAACTAGATGTAATATCTCAATATGCATGGATGTAAATAAATACATTAAGAAAGTTATAAATATTTCTCAAAATCTATAAAATTCCAACTATATTCTTGATTGTGTGTGGTTGTCTAAATCTTTCTCTTTTGTTAATTATCATGAACATACTTGAATTATAATGAAAATTAGATTTGTGAACATTCATGATTGTTGTGGCATGCAAGGGGAATGACCAAGATGATTGGAAATATAGGATGATGAACAAATAGAAAAAATATAATTTTAAGTATTATGTACATGAGGCATATATTTCTCTTTTGTTGATTATCATGAATGTACTTGACTTATAATGAAAATTAGATTTGTGAATATACATGAATGTTGTGGAATGCAAGGGGAATGACCAAGATGATTGGTAATATAGGACGAGTTAACAAATAAACATATATATTTTAAAGTATTATGTACATGAGGCATATATTTCTCTTTATTAATTATCATGAATGCACTTGACTCATAATGATAATTATATTTGTGAACATTCATGATTGTTGTGGAATGCAAGGGGAATGACCAAGATGATTGCAAATATAGGATGAGTCAAAAAATAAAAATATATATTTTTAAGTATTGTGTACATGAGGCGTAGATTTATTCAACACAACAACAAATCATTTGTTTTTTATTCCGATACAAATTTAAATAAGATCCTTTAAAAAACTTGTAAAACTATACTTTAAATCTATGTTTAAAACTCCAAAAACTATAAAAAAACCTTATTCAAAAGATGGGGCTCGACCAAGAAATCAGTGCTTGATTTCTTTTGACATAATTTATATATAAAAAGATATTTAAATTAAAAATATGAAATTTTCAGAGTTTATAATATTATTGTTACAAGAATTTGATTATGTAAATATTTTATCATCAATACTTTGGATGATTCTTCCTTAGGATGAAATATTCAAAGAACAAAGAAATCGTGGAGTATGATCGTAGACCTCAGTGATAATTTTTTATATATAATCAAATCCAAAAATTTAACATAAAAATAATTGTAAAAATCTCTAACATAAAGATCTCTATTTATAAATATAATTGTAAAAGAACTCAATAATAAAGTGAAATAAAATTAGTAATTATATTTATAGGTGTAGTTGCATCCATATGATACAATATTGCTCTTCTGTTGGGGTTGAATCATATATAATTTCACGTTTATCATTTGCATCTTTGCAATTTTATTTACTTATAATAAAACTCAAGATCTTATCTCGTGGAGGTTAAATAGTAGAACTTTCTAATGATAATGAAGTCTCGCCAATAGATTTGAAAGATTATAATTGATCCTTACAAATATATTAAAATATACAAATTGACTCGATACATTAATAAAATTATGAACATTTCTCAAACTATATTCTTGATTGTGTGTTATTCACTGGGTCTTTCTTTTATTAACTGTCATTTATTTACTTGTCCTCTTATGAATAATTATATTTTTGAACATTTGATCCTATATTCAAAACTGAGAAATATAAGCTTTCTAAATATTGTGTAGACCAGACATAGATTTATTTATTTATTTTACTGATAAACTTAATATGAAATGACTAAAATGCACTCTACGACTGGAAGAGAATATTGAGGCATTGATTTATTACAGACGGCGAAAAAATCGTTTGTTTTATAGAGGATAGAAGCTTAAAGAAATCCTTTAAACAAAACTTTTAAACTAAAGTTGAAATCTGCTTTTCAAACTCATGAGAAAACAACTTTGACACTGCTGTAAGAACAATGACAGAGTTATAATTCTAGCTCGCCCCTCATGCGGAGTGTAGAAGAAAAAATAAATGAAGTAGAATAGATCAGAGGGGGATTTGCGGAAGAGGAACGGGAGTCGGAGTTGTAGGAGAGTACACCAATATGCCATCTATGCGTTTCACCACTTCTTTGTTTCTCTTTGCCCACCAGTTCGAAGGGATTTGAAGGCTTTCAATCAATAAGTCTGAATATTTGTTAACTAGAGC
>VDFB02197479.1:0-19280 GCA_007258455.2 Sequoia sempervirens | reverse complement strand
GGGGATTCAAATGGGCATGTTTCTTCTCCTGGGGGTAAGGACAAGTTGTTTTCCGGTGAGAAACTAGTTTCTTTTGTTGAAAATATTGTTGGCGGAAAGGCTTTGACAAAGGCACTTCAAGAGTCTTTGTATACTTTATGCACTGTAGAAGGGGATGAAGTGGATGTCCCAAATGTTATCTTGAATGATGCTTTGGATGGATTGGAAGTCGCCCTGGTTGAAAGTTCCATTGTCGCCATCTTAATATTAACAAGCACGTATGGGGCTCCTTGACACTTGAAATCTCAGGGCAGTTGATGAGACCATAAATTGTCTCATATTTTATCAAAGAAAATCACTCCATTATTCCTAACGCATTAGTGTTAAAGGATTTGAGTAATGATTGAAAGTTCTTTAGTTTGTTTAAAGCAAAATATTAAGTAAATGTTTGGTTTATTTTTGCAATCTATGTGATCCAAATTTCCTATAATATGTCTCCATGAAGTGTTTAAAATGATATAATGTAGATAAATGAGCATAAATAACTCATGGTAAGAAGGAGCTTCATAGACACTTGCAATAGAGAAATTTAGACACTTGAAGCAGTTAACTCCTGAAAGCATTAGAGGGATTTGAATAAATAATGAGAAGATAGAGAAAAATCCCAACACACTCCTAAATTAATACAAAATCATGGAGCATCAATCATTCCTAAACTAATGGGATGAGTATTTGTTTCATGTTGAGTTTTAAGATCTCTCACAGTTATTAAATTTCATGCTTCCTTCTTCCACCAAAGATAACTCAAGTTACCACATGACTCAAATGTTGTTGCATGATTATAACATGTTATTCATGCTAAGTATCAATGATTTGGTTGACTGAATTGAAGAATAATTCCTTCATTCACATTCAACACTTGAAGACTTCCTAAAAATCAGGCACCCAGAAATTGTGAAAAACACAGTCTCAATAAAATAGTGATATCTCCCTCATTTATCAACAAAATTCAAAAATTCAAAATGATCTAGAAAGAAGATTTGAAGGGATAAAAACCCTTTTGAGAATTTTGCATGATTTGTAGCAAGGAAGAATCAGTATGAGTTAGAAAATGACTAAGAAAAAAGTGGCGTGATGGAGGATAACTTCAATTTTCTTAAAGTTTTGTAAACAACCCCTCAAAAATAGGATCTTGGATCCAAATTATTAGTGGATTGGTTGGATAGATATATAATATGAATTCTATAAATACAATGAAATCATTTGATCAAAGGGAGGGGATTAGAAAGGCTTGTTTCAGCCTGAGGAAATATGATAGATCTAGTTTCATTTTCTAGCAATGTAATTCCAGATTTCTAGACTAAATTTGAATCCAAGAAAGCCATTTCTACAATTGTGAAGTAGTTTAGTATTTCTCAATTCATGCAAGTGTGCCTTATATTGCCCTTCATGCAAATAGATTTATTTCTGGAAGTAGAATAGATTGTGAAGCAAGTTTTCTACCAAAACAAACCATGGACAATCAGCCTGATTGGATAAATTAAATGATGAGGATTACAATGACCTCATCAACAATGTTTCCAAGGAATGCTATGCATCAAGGCCTTTTTTATTCACCTTTGTTATTCTTGGAGAGATATGATAGGATATGTAAGTGGAAACTAGGGTTTGATGCCTATGTTGACCTGGGTAATGTTGCCCCTACCTGGGTTAGGCTCCCTAGGTTGCCTTTGAAATTTTAGCATCCAAATGTATTTAAGGGTGTTGTTGATTCATTTTCCACCTTAGTGATAGTGGATAAGGTTACCATTCTCAAGAATAGATTGTTTTATGTCAGATTGTGTGTGAATGATGTTGTTAACATAATTCTTTCTACCTCTATGACCTTAAAATCAAGATTTGGTAGATGGGTTCAGCCACCAGAATATGAGAAAGCGTCAATCTTCTACCAAGGGTGTAATAAATTTGGTCATACATAGGATGCTTGTAACAAGGTCCCACTTCAACCTAAAAATCCTCAATAGGGAGTCCTAAAGAGCTCTCCCTTGAAAAATTTGATTCCAATGAATCTGATAAAGGAGCCTTTCACTCTATTTTCTGAAAATGTGATTGAAAATGAAGAACATACCTTGAATGAGGATGCTCCAATGGTTAATAATGATAAGGTTTTTTCTAAGGGGGCTATTGTTGGGTTTAATACTCTGCCTTCCTTAGAAAAGTATCTTTAACCACAAAATGGTAACAAAAGGATGGATAACCTGTTACAATCATCACATGAATTGGAGGGGGATGTTTCTAAACACCAAGAACAACAAAATGAAACTCTGGAGGATGGATTTTTTTTAGTCAGATGGAAAATTTAATGACCTCCTCTCCTAAGCCCCCTATGACAGATTTGGGTTTAAGGGGCATTCATATGCTAAAAGATAAGATTGAGTTGGAAGGTAAAGACAAAAATAAGAAAAGCTTGATGAATTATGTCTCCCCTCACAAGGAGGGGGTGGTTGACAAGGAATGGATAAATACAAAATCATGAAAAAAGAAGAAACTGGATGTAGGAGGGAATACAAAAGTGGGAAGACTGCAATTAAAAGAGTCAAGGATCAAAGAAACAACAAGAGATGTGGCAGCTGGTAAGCAGAGAACTCTTGACTCCCTGGCTAGGAGTAAATCCAAAAAGATGGGGGATCCTCTCCCTCTCAGTGTAGTATCAAAGGGATACTTCTTTTCCTTTTTTGTCTTGATGTGTCTGCTATCTTGGAATGTAAGGGGACTAAATGGTCCTTATAAACAAAATTTGTTAAAATCCTGTGTGGCTGATGTTAAACCTGGTGTCCTTTTAATTTGAGAAACCAAAGTGAAAAGAGAAAAATTTGAGAAGTTGATAAAATGGCTTTGGCCTGGTACTAGTTTTGAAGTTAGTGATGTTGAAGGGGCCTCTAGGAGAATTGCTACTTGTTGGTCCCCCTCTAGACTGGCTAGAAGGCTATTTTTTTGCAATAAGAACTATCTTATTATTTCTATGGAAGATATTTCAACCTCGGTCAAGTGGAATATGGTAATTATATATGGTCCTAATTCAAGATTGGATAGGCTTGATCTTTGGAATTAGCTGGAAGGTGTTATTACTAATAGGAAGGATGAGTTTTGGATGCTTGGTGGGGACTTTAATTCCCCTCTATATCGTTCAGAAAAGAGTGGAGGTCTTATTGATTTCTGTAATAGCATGATGGACTTATCAGGGTTTCTTAATGTGGTGGGGTTAATGGAAGTTCCTCTAAATGGTTCCCTTTTTACTTGGAAAAATAGGAGACAGGGTAGTCATTTGATTCAGGTGAATTTGGATAGGTTTCTTGTTTCCTCCAATTGGAACATTTTGCATAATCTCTCCCTTTCTGCCTCCCCAAGAACTAGTTCTAATCATAATGCTCTCCTTTTGAAATGGGATGAAAAAATGGCTAAAGGTCCCTATCCTTTCAAATACGAAATAATGTGGTCTCTTCATTCGGATTTTAAATCCCTGGTGGAAGAGTGGTGGAAAGCTCCTTATGATGGTACCCCCATGTATAGATTAGCTCACAAGCTGAAAATGGTTAAAGAGAAGGTCAAGGGGTGGAATAAGTATTCATTTGGGAATATTTTTACCACAAAAAAAAAGATTTAAGCTTGAAACTTAAAGAGATCCAAGACCTGATGGAGCTGGGAATTAAGGATGAAGAGACTTGCAACCAAGAAAGGAACCTTAGATCTCAGTGGTATAAAATAAATAAAAAGGAAGAAGTCTTTTGGAAATAGAAATTGAGAATTCAATGGTTGAGCGAAGGGGATAGAAATACTAAGTTTTTCCATCAATCCACCTTAAAACACAGAGGAAGAAACATGATTATATTCTTAGTTACTTCAAATGGGACTAGAATTGATAAAGAGGAGGACATTGCTAAGGAGGTTGTTTCCTTTTTTTCAAATTTTCTAGAATTGCTTAAGATTGATAATTCTAAACTGGAGGACTTTCTGTAGGTGATCCCTAATGTTATTATGGATCAGGATTTAAATGAAATGTCTAAAGCTATTTCCATGAGTGAAGTTAAGGAGGTTTATTTTTCTTTTGGTGCCTTCAAAGCACCTGGGCTGGATGGATTCCCTCCAAGTTTCTTCCAGGTCTATTGGGATACTATCTCCTCTGACCTATTCAATGCTGTCAGGGATTTCTTTAAGTCAGGAAAGATTTGAAATCAGATGAACACCACCTTTATTGTGTTTATCCCTAAAAATAATGAAGTTGCCCCAATGAATGACTATAAACCTATTAGTTTGTGTAACACCACTTATAAGATCTACTGTAAGATTATGGTTAATAGATTGAAGTTAGTCTTGAATAAAATGATTGTTGTTAACCAGAAAGGGTTTGTCTAGGGAAGAATTTTTTTGGATGCAACTATTTATACTCATGAGGTGCTACATTCTATAAATCACATCAAGAAACATGGTATAGCTTTAAAATTGGATATCTCTAGAGCTTATGATTGGGTCTCTTGGAATTTATTATTTGTTGTTCTTGAAAAATTTGGTTTGAAAGGTAAATTTTTCAACTTAATCATATCATGTGTCACTTCTCCTAAGTATTCTATATTGATTAATGGGGTTCCTTGGGGCTTCTTCTCTACTGGCCATGGTCTGAGATAGGGGGACCCTTTGTCACCTTATTTATTTGTCATTATGGTTGAAGCCTTGGGTCGTAATATCTAGAAACAACTTGCTAGTAAGGCCTTGAAAGGTTTTTGTGTTGCTTCTTCCCTTTCTCCTACTTCACATTAGTATTTTGTTGATGACACTATCCTTTTGGGGGAGGCCTCTATTTTGGAAGCAAAGCAATGGAAAGTGATCCTTGACAAATATGCTAAGATTTATGACCAATACATCAACTACTAGAAGAGTAAAATCTATTTTTTAATACTAGCCAGATTGTTAAGGATAAAGTGATAAGTATTTTAGGTTGCCAGGAGGCTAATTTTCCTGCTACCTACCTGGGGTTACTGCTAATCTCAAGAAAACCCAATGGTAACTACTGGAATTATATTGTGGAAAAGATTCAAAAGAAGTTGGTTGGGTGGAAAAGAAAATTGTTAAGTTTTTCTAGGAAGATTTAGCTCTTAAAAGCCTCTTTATAAAATATACCTGTCTATTATCTCTATCTTTTCAACATACCTGCCTATATTGCCGAGAAAATTGAAATGATTCAAAGGAGGTTCTTATAGTCAGGAGTGGAAGAAAGGAAAATAATGGCGCTTATTAGATGGGAAATTGTTTATACTCCGAAGAGGGAAGGAGGATTGGGGATAAGAAGAATAAAAAGGTTCAGTAAAGCTCTACTGGCTAAAATGGGTTGGCTTCTTCTGGAAGGAGAAAAAGATTGGGTTAAGATTTTAAAGGCTAAATACTTGGGTAATAAGGATGTTTGCTATTTCCCTAGGAACAAGGAACTTCCCTATGGTTCTGTCTCCTAGAATAACCTGCTTAAGGTAAGAGGCACTCTTACTAAAGGAGCAGAGTTGATAATTGGAAATGGGGTTAGAGCTAACTTTTGGGAGGATGCTTGATCTTCTTGTGCTCCTCTGTTTGCTAGTGACAACCTGCAACAGATTAGAATCAGATTAAAGAGAAGTGTTGGAAAAAAGGTTTCAAATTATTTAATTTGGGATGATTCGAAACCAAAATGAATTGATTTCAGGAACTATTTGAATTTTGTTGTTCTTAGGGGTGGCAGACAAATAAATTGAGATGCTACTTTGGCCTCCCTTTTGAGGCAGATTGGGAATCCTGACCTTTTCTTAAGAAACATGAATGATGAATGGATTTGGACTAAAAATACCTCTGGGTGATTCTCAGTTAAATCAGCTTATGAGACTATGGACTTCCAGCCTTCCCAATTAGGGATCTTTAATTGGAATAATGTGTGGAGCAAGAACTTAATTCCCAAGATTAACTGCTTTTGGTGGAGAATAATGCACAAAAGGATTCTTACAATTGATAATCTTAATAAAAAGGATGGTACTTAGTTAATAAATGTTATCTATGTAATGAAGAGGAAGAAACAATTATGCATCTGCTCTTTCAATGTTCTTATGCTCAGGAAGTTTAGGCTTTTTTTCTTAAGAGTTTGATGGTTGAATGGGTTTTCCCTCTTTTAGTTAAAATGTTTGTTGATTGTTGGAGTATATGCCCCTACTCTCACAATATAATTTCTGACCTCTGGAAACAAGCCCCCCCCATTCCTCACTTGGGATTTGTGGAAAGAGAGGAATAATAGGGTTTTCAAGGATGCTGCTAAGAGCAGTAAAGAGCTGTGCATGGCTATTAGGAAATAGATTCAAGAGGACATAGAAAGCTGCAAGTATGCCTTTGCAAAAAAAGGGCCTTCATATCAAGAGATGAGAATCAAACAACAATGGGGCCTCTCTCAGGACCTTAACTATGTTAATTGGGTTAAACATGTTATTAGGAAAAGTACTATATGGATCCACCAAGACCTTGGATGGATCAAATGTAACTTTTATGGATGTTCAAAAGGGAATCCAGGCCTGGCAGGGGCTGGGGGGGTTGTGAGAAATGATAATGGTATCTATGTGGTTGGATACAGCAAGGGCCTGGGAACAATAACAAATAATCTAGCAAAGGATTATGCTGCATGGATAGGAATATGTTATCTAAAAGATAATGGTTACATGAAGGTTATTATGGAGAGTGATTCCAAATTAATAATTGACTATTTAAATAATAAAGTGGAGGCCCCTTGGGAGATAAAAGATATGTTAGATGATTGCAAAAATATGTTGCAATATTTCCAAAGTTTCAAGATATGCCACACCTTTAGAGAAGGTAATATGGTTGTCGATTCCTTAACGAATTTTGGCTTTAGGCAGGAGGCTTTAAATTATTGGGACTTCTCCTATTTATCAAACCAAATTAAGGAAATTATTGCTAAGGATAGAGAAGGGGATTTGTATTATCATGGACAAGATGGTAATAATTAAAAAGAGAGGCTTGAAGTGTTGTCTAGCTATCAAGTTGGTTGTCGTCATTCCTGGATGGCAATTGGGAAGGATAATAGATGGATTGGGAAGTATGAATTTAAAGGAGGTGGTATGCTAGATATGAAATATCTAAATAGAATGAGGTAAGGACAAATTATTTTGGAAACCTCGTGTGATAAAAAGAACGGTGTTAATGAGGATATATGAATCATTAGTCACATCTCAAAAAATCTTGTGGTTGATTTGGGAAAAGACATTTTGACCTATGTTCTTTACTGGTACTGAATGAAGGAATTAAAAAAGAGTAATCATGGCTCATAAAATTTTGGAAGAGTTTTCAATATTCATTATGAAAGGACACGAAAATATAATATTTGGTTGTGTATTTCAATTGATTATTTTAAACAGCTATAGAAGGTTTGAGCCATTATTCTTGCAAATGAAAAATCACCAAGTATTAATCAAAATAGAAGTTTTTGAACTACTTGTTGCTACAGTTGTGAACGAGGAAGGCCAACAAGACGAGTTTTTTCTTCTCCCTGAGAATTATACTACCAAGGAGAAAACCTTGGGTGGCCCTAGGAAGTGGATGGAACCAAGTCAATTTGATTCCTTGAGAAAGAATGAAGAGCTATGGGATTTGCTTGAGTAGGCTGGATTTACCCCTTATTTTGTTGACATGGAAGGTTACAGTGAACAATTGAGCTACAAATTTGTGAATGCCTGGAAGGATGGGGAGGTTGAGTTGTGTGGTCTTCATTTTAATGTTGATGCTAAGCTCATAGCTAATACGATGAAGCTGGCGTATGAAGGGAAGAAGGAGGCTAAGGTAAGTAATGACAAGTATTAAACTTATATTGATAAGTTTTTTGAGGATAACGAAAAAGTTGAGAGATTTCAAAATAGATGCAGATACAATAGCGGTTTATTATTTTTGGCCAAATTGGACATTGAACTAATTATTTTAGCTAAATCTTCATCATAGTCCTTATAGTCCTTTTTCATTCTGGAGTCCTCATTGAAACAATCCTTTATAGTGAGGTAAGTTGGGGCAACTATACGCTCTTGGCTCTCCATGACCTCGGGCCTTGGCGTGGTTAGTTTCCCTCTCTTATAGATACTTGGGTGTAGGTTGTGGTTCTTATCGAAGCTTAGGAGGATTAAACATATTTTTGAATCTACTTCTATAATATGTCCTTGAGGATTGTGTCAACTAGATGAATTCATATTTTTTCTTATCTTATTTAGCATAGTAGCATCCATAAAACTACTATCTTGATTGTCTACTATGATATTCATTTGTAAGGTTACAAAAGTATCTTATAAAACTATTACATCTCATTCAACTATGATGCAATCTTTTATGATCCTATAATTTTCACTTACAAATAAAACTTACTATTTGTGATGTGATGATGTCTTAGGTATATTTGTGGACTTACTTGAATCAAATCAGCAAATTTGATTTAATGAGATTAAATTAAATTGTCTTGGGAATGTGCACAAGTGAATCTTAGGTGATATGAGTGTATAGATAGAAAGTGCAATAACAAGGGTTCTACAATAAAATATCTATCACATGTTGTTAATTATTGTGACTATTAATTGTAAGTGTGTAGGTGTTGTGTTTATTCATTCCTTAATCCCTTTATTTTTTAAGCACTAAATGATCATTAATGACTATTTAATGTGGGAATAAAATTGGTATATAAAGTGAAGTGGAAAAGTAGCATTCAAAATTATTATTTTTTAACATTGTAAATGTTCTTATGTATAATCTAACCTAAAGGATAAGACTATATAAATGGTAGCATCTAGCATGATGCCATGGTAGGGAGAAAACTAGAAAGATATTTTCAAGTTTGGAAAACTTTTTTGTGTTGAAAGATATGAATTTAGAGATATTTATTGTATCAAATAGTCAAAAGTAGACATGGCCATGCTTATTAAATAAAAATGCTATAAAGTGTTAATTAGGAGGAAAAATTGTAAGGTAAGTTCTTTTCATTTGTATAGTTACTGACTCTATTTAAAAAGATATTATTTAAAAAGTAAAATTTAAATAAATAAATTATATAGCTAATCAACCATCTTAATCGAACATATAAGATTGATAATTTTATTATGAAGTAAATGAATAGAAAGTATGCAGAATTTTGAATTAAATATCATAATTTATTAAAATCTATAGTTATTATATATAGTTTGCATGTGTCTTAAATGCCATTTATATTTACTGACTAGATTTTAAGACCTTTTGATTTAAGTTGGCTCTTATGATTTTATTTTCTGTGAAAGGATTTATGGTTATACACAACCAATTATATTGAAATAATAGAAGAAAACTTACACAAATAAACTTGTATTTAATAAGCTCTATTACAATTGATCCCTTAACTTTGACTTGAAACTTATCACACTTGCAATTAAATCACTAGATTTAGATGACTCAATACTAGTAATATCAAACTATAAAGATTATGACTAATAACAAAATATACCAACACAAAATGATACCACTCATCCGTTAGTCAAATCTACTAGCAACGCTCTAACCCAAACATAATAGATCTTAGACCAAAAAAAAAAAAAAATCTCATTATAATTAATAATTGAAACCTACATTCAATTGAATTAATTACCAAAAAAGTAAAAATCCCTGAAAATATTCAGAACATCATTCCTCATAAAAGTGTAAAAATCATAACTAGGACTCCTATCATCTTTGTTAGTAGAGCAACCAACCAAACAACTACTATAAATGGTATACTCCAGGCAATTCACCAAGGGAAAATTCACTGCCAACAATTCACCGCGGGAAAATTCATCGCCATGACAATTTACTGCACGAAAAATTAATTGCATGAATTTTTGGCGGTTAATTTTCCATGACAATGAATTGCTGATGGCGGTGAATTTTCCCATGGTGAACTGTTGTCAGCAAATTTTCCATTGATGAATTACTGACGATGAATTTTCCTAAAACCACTATAAATAAAACTACTCTTTGAAACAAAATATGTAAAGAGAGAAGCAACCAAGTGTTAGCTCAAGCAAACAGTTAATGCATGACTAAGAAAATTTGCATCACAAGTTGCACCAGCAGGGAGAACCCATCCAGTACGAGCACAAAGTTCTTAAAAAAATGATAGAAAGGTGACGTATAACCTAGAGAAGATGCCAAGATAGCTGATCTAAAGATACAATTGCAGCAACACTGTAATAAAGTTAAAGAACCATCTCCCTCAAGGTCAAAACCATGCTAAATTGAATTCACACATAAGTTCTCTAGAAAGTTCGATGTACTCTTTTTTCATATAAGATCTCTCTCAATACGCAACTCTTGTTGATGGCCAACTTCTCCTCATTCACGCAACTCCTCTATTCACCACGTGCTTGCACTTACAAGACCAAGACTCTCAAGTCTCCTCATTTCTACCACCTGAGCTGTTCTCCACCTACAAAACAAATGTAGCATTTGATCTTGCAGGTGGTCCTCATGCCTCTCCTTTGATTTTATTCTCCTTTTCTTGGGTATCCAGCCCCACCTAGCACATGGATTCCTCCTCCTTGGTTTCCCCCCTACATTCCTTTCCACGTTGGTAGCTTTTCACCTTTTAAACAAACTCTTATCTTCTTCCTCTCATAATTGAATTTTGTCGATTTTCGTTTCCTATGTGGTCCTCTTGAAACAATTTTTTCGTACTAGGATGGTGGCTTCTGCGTCCCATTCTTCGTCTCTTGTCTTCTTGCTTTCCTTATTCTTCCCTGGTTTGATTTTTTTCTCTCTTTTTCGTTCTCTTTTCGCACACTATGCAACACTATTTTTCTACCTTGTTTTGTACACCACACCCTTTCTCCCTATCAAAAACTTATCCCAAACATACAGTCTTGCAAGCGAGACATTCTAGATTCTTTCCCGAACGTGTATTGGTGCGAAAAATCCATTCCAAATCCTTATGCATTTATTGATAGGACTAGTCTAGATAGAATTGATACTCACCTAACTCATGTACGTTCTTTTTGGTTGGACGTTAATGTAGCTATAAGATCGTTAAATAGCTCGAAAACTGGGGGCAAAAACTTAAATTTCAAATTATAGTGTAGGCAATAAACGATGTAATAGGTCTTTGATGTGGCACCTCTATATCATACTCTTAGGGTTACAAGATTTATGAGCTCTTTCCCACTATCAAAATCATACTTTATAGTTCAAAGTCTATGTTGTTGTGAGTAAATTTACAGTTGAACATCTTATCCTTTCTTCCTGCATTCCTTCAAAACAAGCCATTTCTCTTTGTCCTCCTCTTTGATATGTTGTCAAATCTTCATGTATAAGATATAACTCCTTGATATGTTGTCAAATCTCCTTCACATATTAGATATATCTATTATGCTCCACTAGCTTGAATTCTTTTTCTCCTTTTGCAAAATCAACCCCCTTAGTGGTATGTGAGAGGCAAATAAACCATTATAAACAACTCTACATTTAGCTAAAAGATTGAGCTCTTTTTCTTCCTCATTTGTTCTTCCTCCACCCTTATTCTTCTTTCCTAGTGAATCATTGCCTACTATTTGATTAAAAACTCTTCCTCCTCTAGGGTGAACTCTTCTTTAAGGCTTAAATTCTTTGAAATGATTCAAACTACTCATCCATCAATCTTTCTTATTCTTTGTTACATTGTCCTATAACCCACACCTCCATCATCTTCATGCCTACCATTGGACATAATTTGCTACTTTTCCTATATAAAAATCAATAAAAATATCATTATTGTAGTCTTTAAAACCATAGATGCTTCCTTCCATAGTGCCTTCTCCATCTATTTACCATCCTTTGTTGCATCCTCATGGGTAGTTATATACACGTGGATTGAATTGAGCATCCATTACCCATTTTCCTCCTCTATTGTGGTGGTTATCTTCTCTCCCTTTGTTACACTTGACTATGCCATGTATGTTGAGAATTTCTTGCTGTTTAGAGGAAAAAATAAGGCTAAGTTTTACTCTCCATACTTGCAACAATAAACACCTCCCTTGCCTACTCTTTGATGCTTGGAGGTTCCTTGTAATTGTCACACTTTGCCTACACTTGAAACACTTTTTTGCTATCTTCACATTTTTCCACTTTTGGTAATACCTTGCATGCAACACCATGCATTCTCTCTACTTTTTCCTCCATACTTAGAGGCTCTTCATTGCTTGATATCTTTACTTGTAGCATCTCTCATGTAGCACCTTATTCACTCTCCCTAGATGTATTATCTTATAGTACCTTTGATGTACACACCTACAACATATCATGCATATCTCCTTGCTCTCACCCTTTCACTGAGTCAACTAATAGCTTCACCTGGCTATTAGCACCTTTGGAACAACACCAATTCCACATGCAACAACAATATTTTCTTTGTTACACCTACTTGCAACATCTTCTAGACAACATCCTCCTTGCACTCTTTTATTGAACCTACATGTAGCAACTTAGCTATATGTATTTGTAGTTCCTTGATGACCTCCACTATTGTCCTTGTAGCCTCACACTTGGACTATTTTACATCTACTTTTAGCTCCTTAGTAATCCCATTATTCCTACACATAACCTTTTGCTTGCATTCTTATTTTGTTACTTCCTCACGATACATTGGCTCACCTTTCTCTTCAAGTGACAAGGTTTCTTGGCTTGGACCAATCACTTGTAACATCTCCTTTTCTAAGTTAGTTCTTCTCCATGCTCCTTCATGGTTGCACTATTCCACCCTTCCTCGAGTTGATGATCTCTTTGACCTTGGGTGTGCACACTAGCACCCCATATTCCTCTTAACATGACTCTCTTACAACCTCAACCTCTATCACAAGGATCTCTCCCTTGTTGTTTTTATCTAAAATTGTAAACATAAATGGGTTAGTAAAAATATGGGGCTTATTCTTAAATTAGCCTCTTGGTTCATCCATAGTATCTTCTCATTCACTTGCAACTCATGGGTTGCCTCCTTTATCATGGCTATTGTACCAAAAACTTTCAATATGTATATTGTACTCCCTTCCTTGTCCACATCCATAAAGACTCTCTTATCCTCTAATCTAATATCCATGAGGTATTTTATGGATACACATGACCCTTTTGTCTATTCAGGGGTTGCCCACATGGCACCGAGCTATATGCTCATTTCCTCTGAAGGTAATCTTCTCCAATCTTTCCACTATTCTTCACTCCTCTTCTTTGTCACCTCACCAGGAAAACTACTATATATTCATGTACTCTCCTTTGGACTTTCTTCAAGGATTATATCTTTTCCTCAATTTCTTTCAAGGCCTTCAATAATACCTTGAACTTCTCATTTATGCTTATTGTCCCCTCAACTTTTATTTCATCATCAATATCATTGTCTTCCCTTTCCCGAGCTTGACCTTCTCTCATATCACATTCTAAGACATCCATCCTTACTTATGCTCCCCTTATAACTTTCATCATTCCATCTATTCTTCCTACTAAATCTATATAGTAGCCTCTATCATCTTCTCCTTCTTGGTGGTATCTTGTTATCCTTACTCCTTACCACCACAAATCTATTTGTTGTAGGGATAACTATAATAAGTTCTTCACAAAAAATTCTTACACCCACATAGTCTTCACTCAAATCCAACTTTCCTCATGCCATAGATAGTGCATTCCTTCCTAGACTTGGAGGCTGACTTGTGCTCATCCTAGAGTTGTAGCCCACTTTCATATCGAATTGATGATATCTATAAGTGTTCTAGTACCAAACTAATTTGTAATTCATACTATTTGTAGTGTACCAACAATTAAACCAATCCAAGAACTTGTAGCTAAATGGATGTTATGTTGGCATAAGAAATACTTTCAAACTCCACCATAAATAAAATATTTTATTAATTATAGGTATCCTATAATCACTCAAATTGACTCCTACAAGTCCATACCTAATTGTACTAAAGTTACTACATGTGATTCTAACTAAGTTGTATGCCCATTCTTTGTTGTAGGCAATATCAACACACACATGTGCACATAACTTGCACACATACAAAATAGGGGGCCACTAGCCAACATAAGAGATCAAATAAGCATTTAACAAGGGGAATGAAACCTTGAATCATGCATAGATGATGATGTATAATCAAAATTATTCATCAGTATACACAATAATAAAACTCTCAAGCATTACATTAAGCAACAATATTATAAAAATTAAAGGGAATTAAAACTTCCCTCTCACAACCACATGTGGATGTACTCTTCTTCATATAAGTGTAATGGCACAAATTTGTACCCTAGGAAAATTCCCCATTTATTTTTACCTTTACTTTAGAAACTATAAGTACGATGATGCAAACCTATCATTGTCAGCTTATTCCTTCTACGTGACCTTATCTTTTTGTGTTAGCGAAAGAATTTTTGTTGAGGATGCATGTGTGTCACACAAGCATCCACACATTATGCTTACATCCTAACAAGATTCCTGCCCCTAGAATCTACAAAGGCATTACGTTTCTGGTTGGTTACAAAGCTAACATCCTTTGTCGACCCTTGATCAACAAAAGTTTCCCTTTTACCTCCATTAAATTAGCAATTCAAACTCAATCCTTTCACTCCTTCATGCATTCTCTCATACCTTCATGCTAATTCTTGCAACTTCTTGATCATTTTTTCACTCTCTCACTCTCTCAAGCTCACTCTTTCTTTCTTCTTGGTGATTCTTGCTTTTCTCCCCTCTCTACTTGGCTTCTACAATGTATTCTTGTTGTAACTCCACCATCTTTGCAGGTTGATGAAGCTCCATTCTCTCGGTGTGGTGTCATCTTCTCCTCTCAACCTTGAGTGCTAGCAGGAG
Organism: Sequoia sempervirens; assembly: GCA_007258455.2. Taxonomy (NCBI): domain Eukaryota; kingdom Viridiplantae; phylum Streptophyta; class Pinopsida; order Cupressales; family Cupressaceae; genus Sequoia; species Sequoia sempervirens. The sequence goes on along the minus strand of VDFB02197479.1, from coordinate 4,414 downwards.
GAAAGGTGATATTACTCTTTTTATTTTATTTGTATCATTATGTCTTATAGAGTAGTATTCAAGTTGTCTTTTCACTCTATTTGATAGTGTATTTTGACTCTCTTCTTTATCAATTTCTCTCATTACATATGTGGTTGTTCATGGAGATGGGAACACCAAAATGAGGGTTTGACTGAGGCAGACCTCAAAACACAACCCAACATTTTTCTTGTTTCCATGTGTGTAGGTGCTCGTTCATTATTTTAAAGTTAAAGTGGAAGAATTTCAAAGCAATGGTGGAGTGGTACACCTTTTCCTTCTCTTTATTTGTAGTTTCCACAATAGAATAGTCTTCAATATTCTTCTTGTTGTAATTTTAGCTTTCTATATTTTCTCTATCAAATTGTAAAAATTTTCCAGTTAGGTTGTAAGTAGGCCCTTTATGTTTTTTGTCTATTTGCTATAACTCTTTCCATACAAGATGCCAACGCATCCCTGAGACGCCAACATGTCACGCTAGAGTCTGGTTCCGGTGTTGTCATCCCAAGACAATGAGTTGTCTGGTCTAGAGTCTAAAACCTATGTGGCCAACTCACCTGATTTTTGAAATACCTATCAAACAACTTGAGGTAGTTTAGGGTAGTTCATTCCTTGGGGCTCTCCATGACCTAGAGCCCCAGGGGTGACGAATCACCCTTCTCTATATTTTTGTGAACCCAATGTGAACTCCTTGTTTTTGATTCTTGGTATTGGAGAACATTTCTCGTGTCTTAGGCGTGTTGAATATTTGTGTGTCACAAAGCGTACAACTTTGGGACCCAGTCTACGACCCCTAGATATGTAGGTAGGACTCTTGGATATTCAAAAATAGAATATAGGTATATCACTATCTGTTAGTACAATCTTCTACATCATTTGAGTTAGTTCCATTTGAGTATGTGAACATGGTTTCATTCTCATGTATCCCTCTTAAAAATGTGAGTGCAACACCTAAGATAACATTTACCTCGCATGATGAGCCTCTTAATAAGGAGCTCTCCCCTTTATGCATTCGTACCTAGATGAATGGAAATGTTGTAACTAGCATCTTAGTTGATCCGACGAGTCAAGTTAATGTGATAACGAAGAAGTCGGTTTATAAAAAACTTACATAACGAGAGGTATGAAGAGTCAGAGACCACCCTTCGTACGCATGATGGACTCTTTGTCGCCACTCTAGGTTCTATTTCTTTGTTAGTCTTGGTAGGACCTAAGGCTATTGATGTTTCTTTCATTATCATTCCAAAGTCTGACTTGTTTCGAGTAAGGCTAGGTATCCCCTGGCTAGCCTTTGGGAACGTTGTCACCTTTGTAGTTCATAAATGTTTAAAATTATGTTAGGAAGGTTTTTTGTATGTAGTGCATGACACTGGCTATAAGCCATTAGTGTCATGTGCAGTTTCTCATTTGATCACTTTTGGCCTATCCCGATTGGATCTCTCCCTCCTAGGGCAGATTTTATATATAAGACTTATATTAAATATAAGATTTATATTAAATATAAGACCAAGAGCTCAACACTGAAAGCTAGTTATCTAGTCTCCCCCTATGCAATCTCTGTGAAGGCTTCCATGATATTGTAGCAAAAAGTTGCTTCCCTTGCCCAACAAAAGGGGAAGGGGAAGCTTGCTCATGCTCAATGGCCTTCTCCTTCTATGTCATCTTCTTCTACTTCTACTTCTCACCCTGTTGTGGCACCTTCAACTCCTACTCCCATGCCTTGCATGGGAAGTGTGATGGTTCCCACATGGAGAAAATAGAAGTGTCAAGTCTTCGAGCTTCCTATTTTTCCCACGATTCCTAGACCCATTGTCTATGGCAAGAGGAAGGGTCCTTGTGGGGTTGCTCCTGTGTCTTGGCCTTTGCAACCTCCTACTATTCCTCTACCTACCCCTAAGGTAGAGAATTAGAAGAGGCTCGCTATCTAGGCACCTGTTTCTATTTCTCTTCCTGTGGTTGCTTTTTCCCCTAAGCTTCCTCCTCCTCCTCCTGCCTAGGAGACTATCCTTCCACCGAAAATGGTTGTGAAGGATATTCTTACAGCTAAGAAATAGCCTCCAGTCTCTTCTTAGGATGCATCTTCCAAATCCTGTAGTCGACATAATTGGCTTGTGCATGAGTGCAAGTGCAAGCAAAAGGCTCTAGCCACCAAACATGCTACCTTGCAGAAGATAGAGGGGGAGCCAGTGGCCCCTGTTTCTACATCCTATTTTGTTGTTCTATCTTCTTCTAGTGTGTTTTCCTTAGTTCTAATCACCTTTGTTATGCTTCTAGCTCCTCCGATAGGATTCGATGATCCTCACCCAAAAACTTGGTGTAGGTTTTCATCACTCCCTCCACAAAGCCCCCTCTTTTGATGTCCTTCCCAGAAATCCCTCCGTTCTCTTAGCCCATAAACATGCGAAACATAGCAGTGGTGTTTGTTGCTGATTTTTATTATTCCTCCTCGGCTTCCACTTCTTCTATGGGGATTCCTCATCCTTCGTTGAAGTGCAAGTTGGAGGATGAACTCGCTACAAATTGGGGTTGAAAGAAGGGGTCACCTTCTTTGAAAGTGGGTTATGTCTTGTCTTGCATCGTCCTCATGATAGAGGCGGCCCCTCCATCCTTAGAGTTTGTCACTACCCCTCTCGATGAGGTTGTAAGTGGCTCTTGTGCACCTCCTTCTCCCACACGATTGATACATGACACTCTAGTAAAGTGCATGTTTAATTCAATTGATGATATCCGGCTCTGTCCTTGATCTTTGCAAGAACGATGAATTTTTCCACACAAGAGCTTAATGAAGAAGACCTTGAGGAGCCTTCTTCCTTGGTCCTTGTTGCAGGTAATTTAGAGGGTATCGCCCTTGCTATCCCACCCTTGTAGGCCCATTTTCCCTCCCCCTACAGTGATCTAGATTGGGAGTAGGATGGCCTATTGTTCAATGACGACTAGAGTGATACCTCTTCTTTATCTGTAGCATAGATTTATTTGTGTGTTCATGTTCCCCTATGCTTGTATTTTTGTGTTTGTGATCATGCTAGGAGGACCCTTGCTACCCTTGTAGGTTCTTGGATACAGGCACATTTTTTTTTGTGCACTTCTTCTATGTGTGTCATCATTCTTCTATATGTTGTGAAATTGAATTTCGATATTGGGGATGATGCAAAGTGTTGGGGGCATTTAGGCCTTTTCCATGTTGACCCAATTTTTATTTTTATTTTTTCTTCATGTGCTCTTCTTCATGATCTGGGAACTTCAGAGATTGATGACCATTCATTCATACAACATATTATATCTATTTGTATCTATGAATAGATCTAACCCCAAACTCTTAGATCCCCCAGTCGCTCTTAATTTCTTTGTCTCTATCTGCTTCTTTATGTTGTGGTTCTTATATGTTGTCCCTTGAATACGTGACAACATACCACAAATACATGTTGTCATGTGTTAAATGCCTCAAAAAAATTTCCTCTCCTTTATCTCCTTAGGATTTCATGTGCTCCTTTAAGTAGCACACACCATCCTAAATGGGGCTACCATATTGTTCTAATTTTTAGTAAGGTGAATTCTGTCAAAAGGATTCCTTGATGTCAATTTTTTTTACAATGAATTCCGTGGTGAAAGAATCCCTTATTGAAGCCTCTCATTTTAAAAAATATTGTATTTCTCAAGACTCTTGGATGAAATTTTCTTTTGAAAAGGATCTTGTATGTGATAGAGTTTGAAAACTTGCCTTTGAAAAAGGAGCACTTTTTTTTCCTAAAATAAAAGAGTTTGAAAAATTTCCTTTGAAAAGGAGCATTATTTCCAATGGATTCCTTGAAAAAAGGATCTTTCAAAAGGATTCCTTGATGACATAATAACTTGTGAAAAATGTGTCTTTCAATCAGAGCATTCGTTTGAATGGACCCCTCAGTGTCTTAAAGGGTTTCCTATTGAAGGAACCCCCTTTGAAAGCTTCTCCTTCAATTGAATTCTTTGGTCTCTTACAATTGAGTGTCTTTTATTTTATATTTGATGTCACTATGTCTTGGTGTCAAACATCGTATATCCTCATGTCTATCTTAGGGGAAGCTTGACTCGACTTGTCTTTTCTATGACTATCCTACAACGAAGTGTGCAGTAGTCGTAGGCTTACCTAACTAGCGTATCTAATTAGGCTAGATGCCTTATCATGCCAACTTGTGCGTCTTATGATTTTTTTCCTAACATGTTTTTTCTGCAGCCTAACATGTTTGTGGTGAGATCACAACTTGCTTTGTAGGACTGAGAACTTGTGGGGCCTCTTATCTTTCGTAGCTTTGCAAGACTAAGAATCTGTGAAGCCTTTTCTCCTCTTCACGTCCAAGTGCGTTGGATCAAAGATCAACTTCCTTGATGCTATTAGTATATTCTCTTCAACCTCTTTCTA
>VDFB02197478.1:0-17303 GCA_007258455.2 Sequoia sempervirens | reverse complement strand
TCCAGGAGTAAGCCCAGTTCTAGGGGGAGGATGTAATGCCCCTCAGTTTGTTCTCTATCATACTACCAGTTACTTGTTTGGATTAGGACATTATGATACTTTGTTTGATGTTGGATTCATTGTTATGATGATAGTTGATGACACTTTTATCACTGATGTTTTATGCTTATGCTATGAATAGTATATGGATTTAATTGATTACGTGGATTAATATTACTGAGTATCATGTGATTATCTGATGATTATTCTTACCTTGTTCTTAGCATCTGATTATTGTGCGATGATGTATTTGGTGAAAGGGAACAATGTCGCATCACTCACTTGTGAGTGCCCTGCGACGCTGTGACTTTCCTCTCATGGTGTGTTTGACTATATGACCATGTATATGATCAACTATTTTGGTTTGCTATAGGTTGTAGGTACCAGACATCAACTCCACCTGAATTGACAGGTCTGAGCGTGCCTTAAACCCAATGGAAATCATTGATGGAGATAACATTTGGTCCCTGTTTATCCATTATCCTTGACGAGGATGAGTACCCATTGCCTCACCCTGGTAGTGTTGTTCGTATGTGATTTTGTTTTTCTCTATTGTTGTGGTCTTGTTTTCTGTCTTTGCTGTGAGGTCAAGTATTGCTTGGTATTTTGTCGATTTGGTCGATTAGTGTTCTGATTAATTATTGCATTAAAATAAAGTTATTAAAGTTAAAGTCATTTTTGATAATTAAATAGATGCTTTTATATGATTATAGTTTTGAAAAAATAAAATATTATTAAAGTATTTATTAAGTTTCAATAAATTAGGATTATATTTTAATAAAGAAATATAAAAATAAATATATTAATCATAGTGTTGTGCAAATAGAATGAAAATGTAAAGTTAAAATTAATAAATTAAATATTTTAAAGTTGATTACTTAAGTGTAAATTAAACAAGAATATTTTTATAAATAAACATATCGGAAGATTGGTGGTGAACTATAGATGTAAAATAAAATAAAATAATTAAATTAAAGAAAAGTTGCATGCAACAACGAACATAGTGGAGTGGCTAATAAATTGTTAATGTGCTGAAAGAAAGGGGGCTTTTCACATTTTTATGAAAAACTAATCTTGCCTCTCTATTTGTGAATGCTTTCTTGTTCTTGGAGCTTTTCTTCTAGTTTTGTGGTTTGGGAATTGGGTCCTACAGTGTTTGTTGAGGTTTTGAAGTGTGTTGAAGCTGCAAGCTAGGGTAGAGAGCTCAACATCAAATCTTCATTTTGGCAAGCGGGAGAAATCAGGTTCCATTCCCTTGTGAACTCTTGCTCTGTTTTTGGAACAAAAGCTTGGATTTGTATGATGTCTTGGAACAAAACATGCCTGTATTTATCTGAGTTTGATTTGGAATAATTAGTAAATGTATATTCTAAAAATGCTATAGCTTTCCCAACAAATTGTTTAGTGCTTGGCCTGCAATCTTTGTATTCCATGTGCGTGTATCTATTTTACTTTTGTTATTGGTATTGGCTTGAAACTTTCTGAAATATTTCCAATAACCCAATAGTGTATTTTCCTCATGTTGTAGTTGCATTTGTGTGAAAGTGTCTTAAGCCTATTCTATTGTTAATTCCTCTATCTGTGCTAACCTCGTAGGATAGTCAAACCAATACATATTCTTGCGGTTGATCTGTTTCTTTTGTCTTGATTATTGATAAGGACAGATTCAATGTATGGTCTTCGGCTATAATATAAAGATTATACTATATCATTGGGAATTTTTTATAAGGATATTCAAACATAACTTAGTGGCCTGTATTTTTAGTAGAAATTGTATTCTTGTGCCATGCGCCCCTATCTTTAAGACTTTGATTTTCGTAAATCTCCTAGCTGTCGATGCATGCATCTTTATACCACCTTTCTTTTCCTTCTTTGTGCAATGTATCCTATGTTGAAGTTCTTGAGTTATATTGAAGGTTCTTTTTTGACAGCCGAAACTTTGCATTGAGATTATAATCGATGTATATTGTTGGGAATTTGATCAATATGTTTTATGGTCTACATTCGTTTTCTTGTGGGAGGTGAATTCATCATTTAGCACTGAGATTATCAATTTAAATAGAAATCGATGCAAACTATGTGTGTTGATTATTCATTGTTTTTTTCAACTCTTGCATGCGTGGTACCAGGCGCGCCCAACCCAGTCTTGGCCGATGGCCGATTACCCTATATTCTCCCCTACATATCCATTGTAAGTGGCAATCGAGCTATATGTGAATCCTTCTATGTTGATTACATTTTCTATCATTAGTTGTATATGAGTTGATTGGTAAACCATCCTTGGAATCTGATAGACTGAAGTTTTGGAATGGCGTTGATTGTTTCGAATCGTTGGAATGAATTTAACTGACATTTGGTGCTTAAGTATTATATGTTTTATGCTGCTAAGTGAAGAATTTAATATTGGTAATTTGATTTATCTTACAAATTGATAAACACAGTAATTGGCACTCAATTCTAAAATGAAATATATAAATATATATAAAATATATATAAATATACATATAAATATATAAATAAATATATAAATATATAATATATATATATATATATAACATATATAAATATATATATATGTATATATATATGTATATATATGTGTGTAATATATATATATGTTGAAGTTTTGAATTTGAATGATTCACTACATATACTTGTCATATTCATTATAACAAGAGTTTGTATGTGTGTGTGTGTGTGTATTTATATATATTTAGATGGTTAAAATCGATATTCAAATAGATGTGTTTATTTAAATATTTAAATATTAGAAAAGTATATTTCCGCCTGTTTAAGAATGAAAGACCATATTGAGAATGAATTTGGAATTGGTCAATGGTAAGATAGATCATGTGTTTCATATTTAAATAATTAGTAGTTAGATAAATGAGAAAATTAGATTTATTTCTCCTTGTTAAATATGAGTGATGATGTCTCTTATATTCACTTGATTGACAAAGGACTTATTCAACCATGTATTTTATAAGTGTCTAAATGAAATTGTTGTGTGTATGATGTATTATGGTTGCTTGTTGGATATTGGAGTATTATTGTTAATGTACAAGTTGAGTCCTTTGAGTTAAATGGAATTGGGAGTCTTCCAGAGGCTTGGGAAAATATGTTATTGGTTAAATGTTTATGTTGATCCTTGAATTGGTTGATGTGATACTTGAGATGTGTATTGGGAGTTTTTAGCCATGCATTGTTTATTTGTTATTATAGTTGTGTTTGAGAGTGAGATGGTCCATGCCTTGCTCAAGATATTTTTTTTATGTACATGATGGCTTTACCCTGTTGGTTTTAATGGATCTTCTAGTTTCCAATAGGGGGAGTTGCTCTCAATGGGGGCCGATGCACAAAGTGGCTTCCAGGATAACCCATGTGGGAGTTTCTTAACTCAGTGAAAACCTAATTAATAAACTAGGGGATTGGGTAGAAATCCACTCTAATTAAAATAATTGGATGCCTCACCTATTCCCTTAGTGCTCATTTAGGCTAAGGATGAGTTGATAAGGCCTGGTCGGCAAGACCAACTTCCTTGTCCTCATGAAAGGAAGGTTGGTTCCGCATGTGTCACCCTATGGGGTCGACGTCTAGTGAGAGACTGTCAGGATAACCATAGACGGGGGTTGACATCTAGTGAGAGACTATCAAGATAACCCATGCCAGGACCATGTGATGAAACTCTTCCCTACTGCAACCTAGCATTCCCTTGGCTTGTGTTTCCCTTGTTGCTTGTGTGCATCTAGAAGCAGTGTTACTGTTATGAGATGTTACATTGTACTTTGTATGTTGGAGTCTTGAATAACCTTGTTATATTAGTTGGTGGTCTCCTTGTCTATGTATTTGTTGTGGTGGGACCTTATTGCTATCTCCTAGCATGGGGGGGTGGACCTTACGGTTCCACATGGTTGGGTGGATTGTGCTTATTCCTTCATTGGTTCTCTTGTTGTTGATTGTTTGTATGGTGGCTATTCTTGGTGTTGTGGACTCTTGCATTGTTCCAGGTTCGAGTGGACTACCTTTCTTGTACTTGTATTGAACTGTAATCAGTTGTATCATGTAATGTAATTTTGATGTACTCTCCTCTCATATTTGAGGAAATATTGTTGTACAAGTTGTAATGTTGTAACTAAACTGGTGAACTCTCCCTTGTAATGAAAAATGTAAATGATGTTTATTGCACATGCTAGTTAATTGAATTGATTTTGGATGTTATATTGATGAAATGATATGGATAATTCTTATTGGTAGATCATTTAATGTGATGGATTAAATGAACTTTATATTGTTAGATGAAACTTGTATAATAAGATGATTTATAATTCTTGTTAGTTCAGTTGTTGGTATTCTAGTAGCATAGTCATGGAACCTTAGAGGACTTAGTTGTAGAGTACATGTTAGCTTACATTATGCAATCTTTAGTATGTTGCACTTAAAAAAAAAATGTTTCATTTTTAAGTGTTGTAGTGTGTTGTCCTCTAGGGTTTTGTGGCAGGGCGTTACATATAGAGTTCTTTTAGTAAATACTCTCATCATATTTGAACCAATGTTATAGATTCTTTTTTTTTTTTACTTTGGCTTTAACGAATACAAAATATTTAGTGTTCTTTGCAATATTGGCTACATTCATCGAAAGCATGTGTACATTTTGTATGTAGGCGAATTCAAATTTGAGAAATTTGTGATGGGGAATCAAATGACTAGAAAGAGGAAGTATAATTGAAAAAGAAATAAGAGAAAAGTGAATGAAGGAACATCTACTCAAGAACAACCCATGGAAATTATTGATGACCAAGGTGACGTACAGGTACAAGAACAAATTGAAGGTAGTAATATATTTTTTTTCTATGGTATGGAAAATATGATGGAGATGGATGACAATTCTCTTTTCAATAATATTTCATCTAAAGATATGTTATCTGAAAGCACACTAAAATTACACTCTAAAAGAATATGGGATGAAATTTTGAAGAAAAATCTCTAATTGGAAGAGCACAATTATGTGAAAAGTTATTTAGGCAAAAATGAATGACCCTTGTTTTGGAGTTGTTAGGGGTTGATAATAGGAAAAATTCATCAGGTTCATTAAAACAAACAATTGTTGAAAACTTACAAGAAGCATTGAATTGTATTAAAAACAAGAGTCAAGCTATTGATCCAACTGCTACACGTAGAACATTGATGACTGTAATTTCTAGTAAGAAATTATCACATAGAAGACAAGTTCAAGCAATTTCCCAATTACTAAATGTTTCTAGGAGAATTGTTCAAAGGTATATTGAAAAGAGAGATAGATTAGATGAAAATATTGAAAAAATTGGGTAAATATTTGTAGGGTTCCCTGAAAAGATAGAATTTCAAAAGATGTAAAGAAACAAGTGATTGAATATTGGACCAACCACTCTCATGTTTCTTCCAATAGAAGGGACACTGTACAAATAATAAGTGAATATGGTACACAAATTTCTCATCTAAAACATTTTATAGATAGAACACAGTGAACTTTTTTAAGCATTTAAGCAAGAATTTTTAGATGTGAAGATCTGTCAAAGGATGTTTGAGAGACTACAACCATCGTTTATATGTATAAATAAAGTACGTGAAACTTGTTGTTGTCAAAATCATGTTGAATTTCATCTACACCTATAGTCATATAAAAAAATTATGGTAGTAATTAATCCAAATATAGCCATCCCTGGAAGCACAACACAATTTGTGAAGTCTCTTGTATGTGAAAAATCAAAAGATTCAGATGAATTCAATGTACAGTAAATAAAAAATATATGTAATTATTATCGAAATTTGACGAATCTTTTACAAGTTGACAATATTGATCATTCAATGCAAGTTAGTTGGAAGAGATTTGAATATGAGAAATACTCAACGAAGTCAGGAGTCGAGGCCAAAAAAATTATTCTCAGAGAGAGTGGATTGTCTTACAATGAATTTATGAATAAATTTCGCAATATCATATATCCACATATCCATCATTGCCATGGTGCAAGATGGAAAGGTAAGCAATTTCGTGACTCAAAGAATTTCTTTCCACCAAATTGTATTCTCTCTATTGTAGATTTATTTGAGAACTATACATTTAGTCCTCAAACTGAGATTCAAAGTCAATATTATCATTTAGAGCAAGTTGCAATCTTTATGCAAGTTTGCTATAGGCATCCCGAGTGACATGTAAATGGTTTACAAAGTAGCAAAGATGACTAAATTATCATCAAAGAGGTTCACTTTTATATCAGTGATGATATGGGTCATGATAGAAGCTATGTAGCCCGTTGTTTCAGAATATTTTTTGAAGACCTGAGATGACATGGCATAAATGCTTCACAACACTATATATGGTTTGATGGATGTGCTAGTAAGTGCTTTTAAAAAAATTAAATTATATATTTAATTATTTAAATTTATTTACTTAACTTTAATACTTGAATTGTTCAATTACTTATATATGTTGTGTATGTATACATATATATCTAGTTTTTTCAACTACTTTGGTTTGAATGAAATTATTTGTAACTTCACATGACAATTTAAGTCTGCAATTTTTTTTAATTGGTTAAGCCAACAACATGCTAGATGTGGCACAAATTTTTTGTGAAATTTTTATGAGAGTGGATATGGAAAAGGAGAGCACAATGGAGTTGGAGCATGTGTGAAGCATGCACTTTGTCAACATGAACTTGCAGGTAACACCATATATGGAATAGAAAAAATTAAAAATTCTAAAACTTTAAATTCTTAAACCTCTTAACCTGACAAATTTTGCCAACATGCACTTGCAGGTAATGTTGTACAAAATGCAAATGAAATTGTTGAATGGTATAAAAGTTTTTTTTCTACTCGCAACTCAATATACAACACACGCTATTTTTGGGAAGTTAAAGGTACATAGTCAAGAATTTGTTATTTGAATTTCAAGGTGTGTACATGAAAACTGAATTTTCAAATATATATATATATACAATTTTTAATCACTTGGATGTTTGTAATTTATAAATATTGATCGAACAAATCCTTATAATCGTCAAAGAATTGATGGTATTAGAAGGCATCAAATCATGACAACGAGACATAGCAAACCTTATGCAATTCATGTGAGAGAAAAATCATGTTTTTGTGTTGATTGCATTGAGGCCAATGCAAATACTCTACAATTGTGAGAATATTAGAGATGGGTATGTTTCACAATGGGAAATGAAACAATTGGTCTCAATGCTCCTTTTGAAGACAATACCATTGTCAATGTCTACAATCCTCTATATTCAACTGATTACGAACGTGTATATGATTTAGTTGTTACAGGTATATTTAATTTACTTTTAGATTTTAACTTAAAATTGATTTATATATTCTACAGGTCTAAGTTGATCATGTTTATATAAATATTTAAATGGTTTGCAAATTTAAACTCTAATTTTCAATCATGTATTTATATTTGTTTGTACTACACGGTGTGTATAGGAGACATTTTTGTTGTTGCAAATCCTAACAAAGTGAAAGGTGTAGATTACTATCTTCTAAGATGTACGCAACCAAAATGCAAATTGGTGAAACAAATGAAAGATGGTGATGGACAAGAGTATCCCATTGGATCAATCATTGTTGAAGGCACATATTATCAACAAATAAAGATACATAAAAATGGTATTATATTTGTTGATTATATGCCAGGACAAAAGGTTCTACATTATAGTCACTTAGTTATAGCAACAAAAATAAATTTTGAAACTTTACCTAAAAGAGGATGTGCCAAACAAAAGTGGAGGTTGTCTATTGAAGACCATGAAAATATTTTAGAGATAATTAAAGATAGAGAGGATCTAGATTATATGTACCAAAAGATTTAAGTTATTTAAATATGCACATGACATATATTTTTTAGATATGACTGGATATATATATATATACACATGTAATATTTGGGCCTAATTTTGAAAATATTTATATTAAATATATATTGAATTCAATTTTTTTATCTAGATATCTATATTAATTCCATGTGACATAATCTAAATTTGGATTTTTTGTTAGATTAGATGTATATTTTCAGGCTCAGTCAAGTTTAGATATAGATCGATATATATTTTGAATATTTTCCTTATCATCTATTTCCAATTGTATTTGTTCCATGTGGAATTCTTATGCTCAGGAATCTTTGATTTCATTTGTTAGACTCCACTTAGAACATCATCTCTCACTTTGTTTGCTTGTACAAATTTATATGCAATACAAAACCTCTTGAATTTAAGTGTTCTTAGAGCATATTGTATAGGCGTGAATTTGCACCCCTTACGCAAATTCCCGTATTACACTTCCTCACCTTAGAAAACCAAATCCGAAGGCGAAATTCCACATTAGCTTTCTACCTTTGTTACACATGGCGTCTGTCCTTTATGTCGATAGAAGAATATTTGTTAGGGATGCCTGCGTTGCGCACTTATGTCCCTGATGGATTCTTGAGTCTGAAGCTGGCAGAGGTGTTACACTTCCCATTGGGGTCGGTTTGTAACTTCCCTCTTTGACCAAGTGACCCCGAGTATGGTAGTTTCTCTCATCCCACCTTCAAAAACACACTTCCTCCATTCATTTCATCCTCTACAAAATCCTTTTTGCATTCTCAAACACTTCAATTTCATTCTCTTTGCATCCATCACTTCAATCAACACTTTAGCACTTCATAGCAGTAACAACAACACTCCATCAACTCCATAAAGCAAGTGTGGAACAAGCCATTGCAGTAGGGGCTTGAGGTTTTGCAACACCTCCCTTCATCACAGTTGAGGTTGTGGTGATTGTTCAAGCTCTCTTTCTCCATCATTGGCTAGTGAGCTCTTGGTGGAGGTGGTAACATTTTCACTCCTCTCCTTTACGATCTGGTTGAGTAGATTTATACTATTTTGTAGTGTTATTCGTGTACTTTCTCCTTCTTCACTTATTTATCATAAATTTCTCTATCATTACTATCTTGGTTGTCCATGGAGGTGGAAATACCAAAATGGGGGTTTGAATGAGGTAGACCCCTATACAACCCCCAACATTTTCCCTCTTTCTTGTGTGTAGGTGGATGCACTTTTTGGAGCTAGCTATCAAACGAGCATCTTTGTGAGATTATCTTTGTCACCATAGCCTTAATATACTTACTCTATCATATTCATTTGTACCTTTCCTACTTCATAGTTTTGTTTTGTTCCCTTAGAAGCGACTAGCTAGGCTATCAGCCTGTTTTCTGGCAGTTCATACTGTGTTTTTGGTCCTCTGGTCATATGGATGCCAGTGCACCTGAGAGACACTAGTGTGTCACGCTGTCATCCCATAACCACACTTTTTTCCTCGGGCAGAGAGCTACTTGAGGTACAATGTTGAACCCAAAAATTGGCTTGCCTAGCCCCAGTTTGGATTTTGGGTCTAAAGAGTGGTTGTACGGCCTTATAGTCCTCATCATTCTCATCCCTCATTTGAAACACCCCTTTAGAGTGAGGTAAGTTAGGGAAGCCTTCTACTCTTGGCTCTCTGTGACCTGAGTCCTTGACGTGGTCGGTCCCCCTCTCTTACATTTTTGGTGAACCCGACGTGAACCAACATTTGTTCATTCGTTGGTGTTGAGGATTTTCCCCTTGTACCTTGTGATTGTTGTGCCCCTGAGTGTTGTGAAGGTTTATGAGCATCACAACCTAGTCCACAACCTTCGAGTATATTGTTAGGAGAAGTGTACGAAACCTTTCGATGGAAAGAACGAAGGTTACTGTAGGTTTCTCTATAGGCCTTTTTGCTGGATCCGCCATTGGTCTTGCCACATAGGAGTAGTTTCCAAGGGGCGAGGTAGGATTCTATGATGAGACTGATAACGTCCCCACTCCTCCTGCATCTCCCACACCATCGTCGGTGGATGAGCATGAGGTTGTTCATATTCCTTCAAAATATGTCTCCGCCATTAGCAAAGGGTTGGGTGACTTGGAAAACCACTTGGAAAGAAACCTGATGTTGGCTAGGGCTGCTTGGGTTATCAACAAATTAAAATATATGGTGGGAAAAGACCAAAAAAGCATAGAACTCCTGGATAGTCTATCTAGTCTAACTGAAGCATGTGCTCCCTCAAACAATCCTAACATTGTGCAAGGGGCCACTTTCGAAGATCATGAAAGACAGCTGGGAATGTCGATGCCTCCTACGTCTATGTACATGGTCGATACCAACACCTTGATTAGCATCCCCTCTTCCTTTGAGACTATCAAGGCGAATAGGGTCCCTTTGGGCTTTAGCTTCACCCCCCTTGTCACCTCTAGCAATGGAGGTTATGGTGGGATGAGTGGTGGAGGCTTTGGTAGTGGTGGTGGCTTCAGCAGTGGGGGTGGTGCTGGTGGAAGTGGTTCCAATGGAGGTCATGGTGGTGGCTTCAAAAGCGGAGGTGGCTCCGGTGGAGGCCCTACTAGTGGTGGTGGCTTCAACAATAGTTCTGGTAGTGGCCACGGTGGCGGTTCTATAGGAGGATTTAGTGGTAGTTCTAGAGGAGGTCCCTCTGGCCCTGTGTCTTCTAATGACCCTATTCTGAACACTCTTCTTCACAATATGGGTAAGATGCAAAGCCAGCTGGCGAGTCTCTCCCAGGACTATACCCAACCTATCTTTCAACCCTTTTTTCGACATAGCCCGTTATCAGTAGCAATCCTAAACACTCCCTTCCCTCAAGGAATGGAGATTCCTAAATTTGAGAAATATGGCAACAAAGGTGACCCAAAAACACATGTGTCTGCCTTTAATTCCCTATGTAAAGATTTTTTCCACCATGATGCATTGATGGCCAAACTATTCCCTTGATCTCTCAAGGACACAACGCTTGAATGGTACTGTTCCTTGCTAGATAGTTCCATTTTCTTGTTTGATAAACTAGTGAACCAGTTTATGCGACAATTTCAAGCCAACATCGGACCGAAGATGACCTTTTCGGATCTCGTTTGGTGCAAACAGGGTGATAATTAAAAGATTACTGATTTTATAATGTGATACTAGGCTCTCTTTTCACAAATCTCGTATCTGCTGCCTGATTTTCACGTGCATAAGGTATTCATAGGGAACTTACAAAGGCCTTGGCAAGAGAATTTTTCCCTTATAAAGTACCCTTCTTTTGCACATTTGTGTGTAACACTACGAGAGTATCAACAAATTGTAGTTCAGTTCAGGGGATCTTCCTCATGCTCCCATTCTAAAGGAAAATCCATCATATCAATCTTTGGGAAAGGCAAGGTTGTTACGAATGTAGTAGCTGCTATGACTCATAACGGCCTCAAGCGTAATCAGAAGTTTACAAAGTTAGTTGAATCATATTCTTCCATCTTGCAGAAGTTGCTGAAATATAAGATCATAACCTTGGAGAACCCTAAGCCTCTTAAGGAGTCTTACCCTAGTTGGTATGATGCAAATACCTACTATCAATACCATCGAGTCAATAGACATGATACAAAACGTTGTATGCGCTTGCATCACGAGATACAAGATTGCATTGAGGAGGGTACTATTCATCTTGATGGAAGTAAACAAAATACAAATAAATTGGTGGCGAAAGAAAATAGTGAGTTGCATATATACACAGACCCATTTCCATCTTATTCTTTCAACATGATTGTTGATCCCTCCAATTCCATCACTCAACCCTAGGCCTATGTCAATATGGTCATGATTACTCCTACTAAGCAGCTTACGACCGGTTCACCAGATGTGACATTTACTTCACAGGACTTGCCCCTAAACAACAAGCCCTCTCCCCTCTACATTCCCACTCGCCTCAACGGAAATTTTGTGACATGACTCCTAGTGGACCCTGCGAGCCATGTGAATGTCAGTACAAAAGAAACATTTTTGTTGAATTCATTGCAAAGAGAGGAGTACGTGGAAACAAAATCCACCATTTGTATGCATGATGGTCTTTGTATTAAACCATATGGCTCGATAACTCTGTCTGTACTAGTAGGACCTAGGGCTGTAGACATAGTCTTTGACGTTATCCTAGAGTTAGATCTGTTTAGGATGAAGTTAGGCATATCTTGGCTAGTTGTTATGAATGGAATCGCCTTTGTTATCCACAAGTGTTTGAGATTGTCCCATAAAGGTGTTGTACACATAGTGGACGGCACAGGATACCAACCTTTGGTATCCCATGGGGGATATTCATTAGGCCACTTTTGGCCCACCCCGATTGGTCTGCTTCCTCCAAGAATGGACCTACTTTACAAAAACTACGTGAAGTATAAGACCTGGGGCAAGGGACAGCCAAAATTGGCCCTTCTGGTAGTACAACAACCGACTGCCTCTTCTTCTCGAAAAGGGAAAGATAAGCTCCCTCGTTCTTAGGATGGCTCTCCTCCTCCCCTTTCCAGAGAATTTTTTTGGATGAATATGCCTGGTTTTTATCCATTAAGTCCGATGATACCACCCTAGTGTAAACCTAAGATTAGGATCAGACCTCCCTACTAAACTGCCTAGACCTTGGTACTATTTGTATGGTAGAGGAAAATTCCCCCGTGAGGAATCTTCTATGTCTTGACCTCCGCAACCTCCTACCACTTCTACTTCCAAAGTAGTAAATGGGAAGAGGCCCGCTGCCGAGGCATTAGAGCCGACTCCCCTTACTGTGTCTCAACTTGCACCTCTTGCTCCCATTTAGGAGCCTTTCCCTCTGCTAGAAACAACTATGGAGGACTCTCCCATGGATGAGCAAGAGCCTTATGTTCCTTCACAACCTCCGGTCTCTAGCTCAAAGAGTCATAGAAATTGCCTTGTGTGCAAGCGCAAGCACCAGGGAAAGGTTCTCGCGGCTGAGCAGGCCACCTTATAGAGGAAGGAAGAGGAGACAACCGCCCCTGTATCAGGGCCTCCTTTCACATCCTCCTCTCTCCTCCCCTCTGCTTCTGTTCAATCTAGCTCTACATTGCTTTCGGCTTCCGCCGTGAGTATGAATGTGCCTAACCCTAAAAGGTGCAGGTGTTCATCACTCCTTTAGTGGAGCTGCCTTTGTTGATGTCCCTTTCAGATGTCCTACCTTTCCTGAAACTCGTAGATATGTCGAACACTTCGATGGTACCCACTATGGTTTTCTCTTCCTCCTCTTCCTCTGCACCTCTCACCTTGTATGTGGGAAGTTCACATTCCTTGATGGAGCATAAGGTGGAGAGTGGTCCTTCTAGCAACAAAGGACGTAAGAGGAGTCCACCTCCCCCGAAAGGTGGTCCCATGCTAACTTGTTTTGTCCTTGTGACGAAACTAGTCTCAGCTTCCCCCGAGTTCGTCACCGCTCCCGAATCACTTGATGAGCGTAGTGGTGAATCTTGGAAACAACTTTCCCCATCCATTGAGGTACGGCATGGAACTCCTACAAAGTGCAAGTTTAACTCCCTGGATGAAGTTCCAACCTTGTCAGCGATTTTCACAAAATCGTTGACGATAGCTCCACAAGAGCCAAGTGAAGGAGACCTTGTAGGGGCTTCTTCCTTAGCCCTTGTTTCGGGAGGGTTGGACACTCCTCCTCTTAACATTCAACCATTGTAGGCTCATCCTCCTTCCCCCTATGATGATCTAGAGAGGGAAGTGGATGACCTCTTGGTCGATCAATGTTAGGGGGAGACCCCTTCTTTATCTTTAGAATAGATGTGTGTGTGTGTTCTGATGTGTTCCCCTGTGATCATGCTATGTGTGCTTGAATGACCCCTTCAACCCTTGTTGGAGCTTGGATACAGGCGTGATTTTTGTGTCATAAACCTTCTTCTATGTGTATCATCATTCTTCCATGTCTGTGCTTGATTTTTGGTAAAATGGGGACGATGCAAAGCATTGGGGACATTTAGGCTTCCCTTCCATGTTGACCCAATTTTTTATTTTTACTTTGTCTTCTCGTGCATTCTTCACATGGTCTGATATAGTAGGGGGTTGATGATAGTTCATTTTATATACTGTTATTATACTTATATATATATTTATGAGTAGTTCTAACTCCAAAATATCAGGCTACCCTTGTGCCCTATGTTTATGTTCACTTCTCTTTTTCTCTTTCCTTATCTTTCTCTCTTCTTTGCTTGAGTTGTCCCTCTCATGTGTGACAATGCTATTTCTATGACATTTCAATTTTCAGAAAATGCATTTGTTGTCAATGAATCTTTTCTCAAAAATCTTCACAAACTTATTTTCAAAGAATCACATTCTTAACTTGAAACCCTAACAGAACATGTTTCCTTCATAATGATTTCATAAAGAAAGAACTTGAGAACCTTTCCTTCGAGGTGGGAGTAGCTCTGATCTTCCCCTCACAAGGGGGCATTTTCTTCCTTTCAAATTCCTTGATGAAGTGAACATCTTTCAAAAGGATTCCTTGATAGTGAATCGATTTGAAAATGAAACATCTCTTCCGCACTTTAAAATAGTGCATCCCTTGAGTGGACCCCTTTCTTCACGCTGGGTTCCCAAGGGACCCCTTTGAAAGCTTTCCAATCTATCGACGGTCTGCGTGACTATCCGCTTACTTGTCACGTGGCTACTTTTAGACATGTTTTATTTGCAGGTAAACATGTCGCTTTGTAGGTGTGCCTATGAAGCCGCTTTCCGACTCTATGAAGTCCCCTTCCTTTGGTTTCCTCCATGCGAGAGATCTTGGGGGACACCTCCCTACAGGTTTGTGGGTCTGTGGGGTGCTTCTTCTAAGTTCCTCCATGCAAGAGATCTATGAGGTCTCTCCCCTGCAAGTCTATGGGTCTGTAGGGCGCTTTCTTTGGGTTTCCTTCATGTGAGAGATCTTGGAGGACACCTTCCCTTCAGGTATTTGGGTCTGTAGGGCACTTTCTTTGCATATCCTTCATGTGAGATATCTTGGAGGAAACCTTCCTCAGAGGTTTGTGGGTCTCCAGGCACTTTTCCTCGGGTTTCTCTCATGTGAGACTGAGGACACCTCCTACGTGTATGCAGGTTTGTAGGGCACTTTCTTTGGGACCCTTCATGTGAGATCTTGAGGACACCTTTCCTTGCAGCCCTTTGGTGTCTGTAAGGTGCTTTTTCTAAGTTTCTTCATGAGATCTTGAGGACACCCTTTACTTCTTGCAAGTCTCGTGGGTCTATAGCACCCTCTCGGGTATCCTTCATGGAGATCTTGAGGACACCTTTCCTTGCAGGTTTGTAGGCTTTCAGAGGCACCTCTAATTTTTGGGCTTCCTTCATGTGAGAGATCTTGGGGGTCGCATCGTTGTAGGTCCATGGGCCTATAAGACACTTTCGATATTCCTTCACTTGTCCCATGCTCTTGAGTTCACCAAATTGCAGTCTGCTTCCTCGATGGTTCAGGTATAAATTTCTAACCCTATTCAATCTCTAATCTACTTTATCGAAGCATTCATCAGTATTTGTGCTTGATAAGGTGGGGGAAAAATGTATAGGCGTGAATTTTCACCCCTTACGCAAATTCCCATATAACACTTCCTCACCTTAGAAAACCAAATTTGAAGGAAAAATTCCACATCAGCTTGATGCCTTCATTCCACTTGGCGTCTGTCCTTTGTGTCGGTAGAAGAATATTTGTCGGGGACGCCCGCGTGGTGCACAGACGTCTGCTCAATGCACTTACGTCGCTGACAGATTCCTGCGTCTGAAGTTGGCATAGGCGTTACACTTCCCATTGGGGTCGGTTTGTAATGTCCCTCTTCGATCAACCGACCCTGAATATGGTAGTTTCTCTCATCCCACCTTCAAAAAAAATCTTCCTCCATTCATTTCATCCTCCACACAATCCTTTTTGCATTCTCAAATACTTCAACTTCATTCTCTTTGCATCCATCACTTTAAGTAGCACTTTGGCACTTCATAGCAGCAACAACAACACTCCATCAACTCCATAAAGCAAGTGTGGAACTACCCATTGCAGCAGGGGCTTGAGGTTTTGCAACACCTCCCTTCATCACAGTTGAGGCTATGTTGATTGTTCAAGCTCTCTTTCTCCATCATTGGCTAGTGAGCTCTTGGTGGAGGTGGTAATGTTTTCACTCCTCTCCTGTACGATTTGGTTGAGTAGCTTTATACTGTTTTGTAGTGTTATTCATGTACTTTCTCCTTCTTCACTTCTTTATCATACATTTTTGTATCATTGCTATCTTGGTTGTCCGTGTAGGTGGAAACATCAAAACATGGGTTTGACTAAGGAAGACCCCTATATAGCCCCAAATTTTTTCCCTCTTTCTTGTGTGTAGGTGGATGTGCTTTTTGCAGCTAGCTGGTGAACGAGCATCTTTGTCACCATAGCCTTCATATACTTTCTCTATCATATTCATTTGTACCTTTCCTACTTCATAGTTCTGTTTTGTTCCCTTAGAAGCAACTAACTAGGCCGTCAACCCATTTTCTGGTGGTTCATACTGTGTTTTTGGTCCTTTGGTCATATGGATGCCAACACACCTAAGAGACGCCAGTGTGTCATGCTGTCGTCCTGGAATTGCGCTTTCATCCTTGGGTAGAGAGCTACTTGAGGTACAGTGTTGAACCTGAAAAACTGGTTTTCCTAGCTCTGGTTTGGATTTCGGATCTGAAGAATGGTTGCAGGGCCTTATAGTCCTCATCATTCTCATCCCTCATTTGAAACACCCCTTTAGAGTGAGGTAAGTTAGGGTAGCCTTCTACTTTTGGCTCTCAGTGACTTGGAACCTTGACGTGATTGGTCCCCCTCTCTTACACATATATATTTCTTTTTCATTTGATACTCTCTAATAAGGTCTCCTACCTCCAGTTCTGTATAAATGCATAAATTCCACTACACATAACTTGCACATGCTTTGAGAGTGTCTTTATGATAAGAGAATGAAAATGTTTTTTTTAACTTGAGTTCTTAACAAGACTCAAGTCTACAGGTATTCAAATAAGAATTTCATGTCACCAGCCAATTGATTCTCTTTTTTTGCTCTTATTGTTGAGAATAGGATGCCATTTAATTGCAATCCTAAACATATTTAATGTATCCCCTAAGTCCTTGGAAAGTGTTCCCCAACACTAGGATTAGAAAGAGATTAAATTCAAATGAAATGAACATGTAAATTGACATTTGTAGTTAATTCTAAATGATAGGATCATGCGGGGATGCCCAAGAAGAGCTCCTACAAAATAGGAGCACATGGGGCACCCACATGGAAGGTGAAACCCACCTTGAGTTTAGTTAATTGTTTGGAGGAAAGATAACACTTCAGTAATGCATGTAAAGATCCTAGAAATTAGGGATTGATATTTACATG
>VDFB02197477.1:0-10854 GCA_007258455.2 Sequoia sempervirens | reverse complement strand
GAATGTGGATTTGTGTTTTTTTTTTGAATTGTGATTATATTCTTGTTTTAACAATTTAGATATGTTTTCTTATTTTTTGAAGTTTATTTTTTTAATATTCTAATTATTATTTATTGATTTACATATCAAATATTTTAGATCGTGTGATTATAATTTATTATATTTTAAGAAGATCAAGTCAAATTAACTTTGATCATTGGAAAAAATCATTAATTCAGAGCATTATTTAGACTTTTGTATCATAGAATACTATACTCACATTCATATATTTTGTCTTATGTATCTTTGATCAAGTTGTGAAATTGAAAAAGAGGTTTGATTCACTATGAAGGAAGTTTCATACCTTCCTTTGCATATAATAAACTACAAAGGTGCTTTCCAACATCTGATTTGTTTTAGACATTGTTTCAATCAAATGCAAACATGTCCAAAGAGCATTGCAACAAAGAATAAATGGTGTATAGCAAAGTGTCTAGAGGCTAAACCACAAGTGTGCCCTAGTCCTAACAAGTTCACACTCACATATTAGATTCCTCACAACCAAATAAGCACAAATGCAATCCTAGAATTTTGAACCCAATTGTTAAACACATCATACAACAAAAATTCGATTAAAATCACCTTAAATTTGGAATTATATAATTGTCTCAACTCATTAATTTATGTTTGATTACTAGTTGTATACACCTAAAATCGGTCAAGATAATCAATTAATTAAATACAAGGTATTTAATTAATAAACCTCTTATTTTGTCTACTTATAAATAAATTCTAATTTTATTAATATAGTTCACACTTTCTAATTCTTCTTATTTTAAATCACATTCTTCTAATCTTAATTAAATAAACAAATTTCAATAGTCTGTTATATTTAATTATCTATCTTCTTACTAAATTTAAATTTAGTCACATGTCTACAACTTTTCCTCTTGCCACCTCATCAAGTGTCTCATGAATTTAAATATCCTTAATATTTAAATTGGAATTATCCTCAACAAATTTTGAAACAAACTTGAGACACTTGGCTCTCTTCTTCCATTTATTCTCTCCAACACTTGGCAAAATGTTTTACTAGAGGGAACACTCTCCTTGATTCCCTCTAACTTCTTCATCCTCCACCCTCGATCTTTCCAGCTGAAATCCTGACCGTTGGTTGCTACCACATCACAATATGCCTTGGAAATCCTATAAATGCAACCTCATTCTATAGCATTTCAGATCCCATCTTTGAGCAAACTTACTCTGCAAAATTTTCATGAGAGCATTTAGTGTTTGAGCATTTAGAATTGGAGCATTTAGCAATTAACATTGTAGAATCATTTAGTTTAGAATCATGGCTTAGTTATTAGCTTCATTTCCATTATCATAGTAGCTTCATACAACATCATTATGATAGCATAATCTCCATTTTTATATAGCAGCATCAACATCACTATCATAGCATCAATCATGTAGATCAATAAATCATGTAGGAATAGAATTCTTGCATCTTACAGCATTCCATTCTTCAAGTTGTCATTCAAAAGGTCACAGTGCACAAAACAATCTTAGAGCCATTATGATTTCATGAATCCTTGGAGATAGGAAACAATGGAATGATTTTAGGGAATTTGTTGTGTTTCAATTCGATTAGTTTTGTGATTCAATTCTCTAATATAATATGTTTCATTGATTGTGTGGCTTTATTATCCATTTACTCTCATTACAAAATTTACACAATATACTAGTTAAATGTGAGGATTTCCCAGATCCCTAAAATGCTCAAGAATATGACACAAAATATCTCATAATAAAGAATAAATAGATATTGAAAAGGAGATATGTTAAATGGAAACAATTTAGACCAAATTGAACCTAGTTTTGAGAATTAAAGGAAGGAGTGCTCCACAAAATAATCAAAAAAATATTTCTCGACCTTGAAGAATCTCTTCTAAGAATAATGTAATGAATAGCAATGGAAGGCTTTCTAGAAACCTACAAAATGGTTAATATTTCATAATTCTAATATAAAATAAAGAAAACCTAATAACCTTGCTTGCAATGGCAAGATATTGGAATATGACATTGTAAAAGGTGTGAGGATGTAAGAGATTGCTAGAAAATTGCAAGAAGAGGAAAGATTTGTGTAAAACTAGTCATGTGGTTGTGAGAGTTAAAAATCATTCAAAATTGCATGAAATGTTTGGTAAGGTTGGAAAGGAAATCACAAGGATGATTGTTGGAGGTGTATAGATTCAAACTCAACATTGGTTAGAAATAGGAAACATCATAAAATGCCTCTATTTTGACTATCAAAAAGAACTTATACAATTGCACCATTGAGGGAAGTTAGTACAACTACACAAACATTTGCATAATTATGCTTTAGTATGAGAATAATAAAATACAAAAGCGCTAAAATAGTCACAAAATGTAATAAAATAATATTTTTTGACATTTTGATTATAAAAAAGACTAAGAGGATGGTCTAAAATATATCCTACAACACATTAAAAAATTAGGTGCTAAGATAGGTACAATTTGCCATGTCAAAATTCTAGGCCATGCAATTTTAGACATTACATGCTTTTGCAAATTTTATGTTGAATTCATATTTTATTGTATGGTTGATCTAATATAGTTTTAAGTTCATCTTTATGAGTTATTTGGAATTATTTTATGTTATCCTTCAAGCATGATGTTTAAGTTGGTTTGGCCAAGCTTTGAAATCCTTCTAAATTGTTTCAAAATTTTCTATTATTTTTCATTCGTAAATGAAAATGTTGCACACACATTATCTATTTTTAGTTTGGTTATGGATCATAATAAAGTATTCATTCAACATCTTGGGATAATGAAACCAAAACAATTTTAGATGACAAACATGGATAAAAACTTCTATGACTTTGTCAAATTCAAAGTGAAAAGTTGTGTATGTTTAAAATTTTATTATATATGTCAATGGTTAAATAAAACAAAAATTCATACCAAAATTAAGTATATCATGATGTCCTATCTATGAATTTATATGATGTATCTAGACAATGTATTTTCATATTGTTATATTATATATTTTGATTGTTAATTGAGTATTGTAGTCAACCTTAATGTATCTATTATTTATATAGTATACATCACCTTGGAGTTGTATAAAAGCGGATTGTGATAATAAGTAAACTTTGGGTTTAATGTTCCCTTATTTAAAAAAAAATGCATTTTTATGTGACTTATTGTATAATCTATCATTAATAAGCTATGTTATTATTGGTAAGATACATATTAAAATAATATTATAGATATACGATTAATATTAATTGTGACACTCTTGGGTGCCTTTCAATTATATAATTAATGTTAGTAAATTAAAGTATAACCATATGAATTATATTAATGAATATTGCACACAAAAAAGTAATTATATGTTTTCTTGTATTTTTTAAGAATAATGCATTTTAAAACTAGTGAAAGCATATAAAAAGTGCTATCAAATGACTAGAAGACAAATATTTATTGTTCACCAAGTACTAAATATAATAACTTTGCAAGAAAATAAAAATATACTATTTAATGATAGGGTTATATATATGTGTGTGTATTGTTAGTCATTTGATAACATCTTTAGGTGCTTTTACTAATTTATATAAATTAATAGTCATGTATTCATGTTGACAACCATATTTAAATGTTCAGACAAATTAGTTGGAATACTGTACAAACTTAAACATAATATTTTATTTTAGTTTTGTTATATCTTCAGACATAATCTTTATTTACAATGAACACATTATTTTATGTTCCATATAAAATTAAATTTTGATCACTAATATTTATTATTTTAATATTCTTTAATAGAAAATCAAACATATTTTAATGCCTCAATGATCATGTTAAGTAAAATTAAAACAACCATATAAATAATAATAATTATAACAATATTGAATATTGATTTATATTTTAATATTTAAACAATAATAATAAGAATATTTAATAAATCAAACTATGAGAATATACACTAACTACTGAATCTTCTCTTGGCTTAAAAAATACAGACAACTAAACATGTAGTAATGCAGCAATGCTGTCTTCGTAATTACTTGCAATTAAAGTAAAGTTATTTATTTGTTACAAGATTTGGCAACAAATTCTAGAAGATTCATCTTTGACTATTAAAATAATATAGGCGTAGTTATATAATAAACAAGGAAATTTGCATGTCAAACTCAGTGGTGGCTCTGATCATGAGGAGCTTCCGACTCACGGGACAAAATTTGCATGGTCGTGATGAAATACTTCACACTTGAGGGGAGATTTGGTGTGTATTATTATTATCATTTTCCTTTTCTCAATCACCTCAAAACTCATAACTATATTTCAATTTCATTTTTTCTTTTGCATTCTCTAGAAAATATGGTGAATGATGTGGTTGAAGCCATGAATTTGGGTAAGAAATTTACCATTATGCACCAAGGGCTCATGTTTAGGTTGTACCATTTCCACCTTGCCCTCAGCCCTCCTCGGCCCATTATTGTTGAAGAAGCCCCTGCCTTGTCTAATCCGTCGTCTGCTAGTATTATGGATACCCCTAGCCCTAGCAAGAAAAAGTGCATCAAGAACCCTACTTTCAAAGCCCCTCCCTAGGAAACATCCGCTAATACGGGGCCTATTATTAAGAAAAAGGATAAGAAGTGTAATGCCCCGACTGCGAAAATCAAAGCCAAAGCTTCCAAGAAAAAAAAATTTTGATTGCAACAAATTGAATCTGAAATTGAAATTACTGAGGAAACTAGTACTCCTTGAAGATCCAATAGATTGGTTACCAAGAAAGAGAAAGAGAAGAGCTCTAAGGAGGTCTCTAAGTCAGATGACGGTGGTGATAGTGAGACTAAGAGAAAGGAGGAGAAGGTTGTGGAGGAGGAAGCCCTTTCAACTTCTGCTAGTAGCTCCTACCATGTCTCTGAAAGTTTAAAAAAGGGTTCTTTGGGCCCTTCCAGTATTGGGGCCAAGGAGGTTAAGACTAGGGCCTCGAATATTGTGGATGGTAAGGCCCCCATGGAGGAAGCTTGCAGCAAGCAGGACGTTTTTTGGGAGGAGGTTGACAAACTTAAAAGAAAAATGGAAAACTTGGAGAAAAGGCTTCATGATGTCACCCACTTCGCCCTGAAGATCATGCACAGATCTGCCACCACTCTATGCCTATCACAAAAGGATAATTCTACAGACAAGGATGAGGAGGACGCTTCCTGAAAAGAACTTATTAAGTTCCTCACTAAAGACTAGGCTACTATAACTCTCATCAAACCATGTAGTGGAAAGAAGGATTAGGGTCGCGGGATGATTGATATTTTGGCTGGGACTGGCCTTACTAGCCAACATTTTTTTTTGTTTTTTCTCGGGATAATTTCATGGTTTATATGTTTTATGCTAACTGGTATGACCCTTGGTGGTCATTGGTTAAGACCGTTTTAAATCATGGTTTCCTGATGGACATTAGTATTAGTAAACTCAATGGTTTGGCGAGATATGCTTTTTATTTTGCTAATGCTATGTGGTCAATGGTTAGATTATCCATGGTGCTTATTGGTTCTATGGTTACTCTAATGGTGATTTTGTTGTGGTTTTTGATATAGACTAGTTAGGGTGTCTATTTTGGTGCTTTGACCTTGTTGTTTATGTGCTAATGATGTTCATTAAGTGATGATGGCCTTATGGGCTTTGTACTAAAGGGAAACACCCTAGTTTGCTACTTTTTATATATCAAAACAAGGAGATTGCCAACTCCTAAACATTAATTGTTCCCAGGACAAAGAAATATTGTCAATTTCTTAATTATATTTTCTTAAGTTCGAGTGTAAATATTTGATTGGTCGTGATAATGTTCCCCTCGATCTAATATAATTAAGATTTTCATTATCTTGAATTTATTCCCACTATTATTATTAAAACATATTATTCTGTCGCAGGTTCGTATTCCAAGAGAAGTTTGCTAAGCAAGCAAGGACAGTTGGCTTGCACAGAATTCATCAACATTTTAAATTCCTCTCAGATTCGAATCTTTATAGGGCAATTAAATATTAATATGAAGAGTATGGAGGTGTGCATTTTGTATTTTGTTTTTTGTTTTATTGTAATAAATATATTGTCTTGGCATTTATTTGGAATATGATTGATATAATTTTAATTTTGTTAGTTCCTGTCATGGAACTATTGTGGAGGGGGGTTGCTTTAAACAGTGATTAATATTTGGTTGAACAATCAATCAAGATTCAACTTTTCTTTAGATTTGTTTTATATTTCTAACTTGTATCGGTGAAGCTACACATTTTTTATGGAAAATATTGCTTGAAATCGTTTTGGTGCTCTCGGATTGGAAGTGGAAATGGGTCTGCAAATTGTCAGAGGCTATACAAATATTATGAGGAAAGAGACCACATAAATTTCAAGGTTGTTGTAGATGTTGCAGATTGTTGCAGATTGTCAGAGGCTCCTCTGAACATTACGAGGCAAGAGAAGGAGCTTACGCATGTTCAAGAACTGTCATCCAGCTTGCAAAGCCACATCCCAATTTCATGTTGTTCCAATTTATGGAAGTCCCCAAGCTATCTATCCCAACCCACTTCAGAGAGGGAAGCACATCCTGGTAAACAATCTACATGAGGTAAATTCAAGGAATTTATTGAATCATTTCTCGAGATTCACAAGGGCTCTTCTACATTGTCTTTCTTTCTGATCATTTCTTGCTTTTTCATGGAAGAAACACGGGCCATGCCATTCAGGTACAATTTTACCTTTCATTTTGAGGGGTTTTTCTTTAAAAAATTGGGGTTTCAATAATGGAGTGATAATGGATTGTGTAATTTTGAAACAGGGTCACAGAGTATACAAAGGTCCTAGAAAACACATAACTACAATAAAAAGTCTTATACACTCATTGTGCCTCTGGATTGTATGGTGAGTCTCACGTATCTTTCTCTACCTTTTTCATTTGTGTGTCTGTGTCATCTATCACCCTACTTTTTGCTTTGCAAGCTCCACTATGATGGTTGTGTTTGGCGTCTTTTTGCTTTGTTGACTTGTTTTGAGTGTCTGATATGGAATTGGGCATGCCTTATTTATTAGGCCTTCTTATTTTGAGTGTTTGATATGGAATTGGGCATGCCTTGTTTATTAAGCCTTCTTATTGTTTGTATGTGAAACAATATGAATTTATTTCCCTCTTTCTATTATGAAGATTTAAGTAGTGTTGGGGCTTGTTTGTTAGCTAGTTGTCATGATGGGTTTGGTTATGTGGTTTTTTCCAAGAATTACCTAAACATACCTTTACAATAGTTGACAACATCCCCCTTGAAACCAGGAGGACACTTGCATCCACTATCATGTGTTCCTTGCACCAATTAAAAATCAAATTCACATTATAATATATAGTTATCAACTTAGATTCAAAGAGACAAGTGCCCTCACCAAGAAAGTAGAGAATGTCTGTCCATCCTAGGTAATGTGCTAGCAACCACAATAATTGGTCTTGCACCATCCAAATCCAACAATTGATAGTACTAGACAACCTTTTCATACGATTGGCAAGCAAAAGTATATACGATTGATTTTAAGGAATTTCACTACTTTCCTACTATCATAGAAAGGAGGATTTATCTCTGTCCCCTACTTTAACAATTTGAAAACAAGCATTCTCACTACTTGTATACAACTTTCTGTAAGTACACAATTTTCATTATTTTTTATTTTAAATTTCATGATTTAGGTCTAAATAAATTCCAATTAAGAACTACAAATACTAACCAATGATTGCCACAATAGTAACAAAGACTTTACCCATACCACAGTATTTGCTATCTTACAAACAAGTTGTCATCATATATTTAAAAAATGTTTGATTTGTGAAAGTTATAGACCTTTCTGGTTCTAGAATGTGTGTTGCAAGTGCATATTCAAATATTATTGATGCAGCCTTGTTTATGTTTATGCCAAGACTACATTAAAAAAATTTATAATGAGAGCATGTCCCCCAACTTCTTATATTAGGACATCTTTAGGAAATGGAAAATCTCGTAAATAAATGAAGATGAACACTTTGCATCTTCATTTTATATGTTAATTTTTATTTAAAGAGGGATTAAAAACTATGTAAATCTCCAAGGAAAATATAACAAATCTATTATTTCAGAATAATATCTAAAACTAAAATGCTCTTTAAATTAAAAATTGGCTTAACAAAGCCTGTTAAATTCAATTAATTGTAGAGATATGAATAGAAAATTAGTGAAAAAAGCTCAAAAAGAGCCTTTGCCACAACTACATTAATATTGAGCTATGAGACAAAGCATAGACGCCTTGGTCAATTTCCAATAAAGCAACAAAACTAGTCATTTTACACTATTTTTTTAAGAAATCAACAGATAACCACCCTCTCAATAAGGGAACAAATTTTAGATCTAGAAACTTGTAATAGCCATAAAAATTCCTCTTGCTTTGTGCAATCATAAATGATTGTATAGCTAAAACATAGATTCATGTTATGACAAACAATTTGTTAGCCACTTAGAGAGAGCTTATGTGATTGCGAAGGTTGCATGAAATTTTCATGAAATAGGTTATGCTATTTACCTTCTCCACATAATTATAGCAGTCCAAAAAGGGTAGAAAATTTTAAAAGTTAGTCAAAGTAAAACATAACTAAACCTTAGTAGCATAACCCAACAGAGCACATCAGAAATCCCATAACATAAGGCAGTTACAAATAGACCTATGTAAAATTCTCAATGTATTTTTAGGTACTATCATAAATAGAAATCAAATTACAAGAAGCTAAAATTGAAGGGAAGCCATGTGTACAATCATGTCATAAATTTATCACACATAAGAGAAGCAACATACAAATCCATTCTATTGTAACAGAGTAATATCTTAAAAACAAAATTCTCTTTAAATTCAGAACTTCCTCAACAAACCCTATAAAATTCAACTTATTTTTACATCCTTCCAAAGGTATTATTTCTAATACATCTGTGGGACACGCTCTTACACACTGGGTACAACCAATACATGTATCATAAATTTTGACTGAATGTGCCATTGGATTTAAGAGCTCCATTAATTATTATATAATTTTTTTTAATTGAATAAGATTTTTTTACATATGGCCAATGGCGATATATTATGAATATCAAGCAGATCAATAATTGTATTATCAGTGATATAATGAATAGATTCAGATTCTATCTATTTATTTTATAAAAGAGACATATTTGCTTAGTTTTCACTTCTATATTTTTTAGGATCCAGGACGGAAGAAAAACCCCCATGAATATGAAAATCCTCATTCTCAGACCCCCAAACATATTATTGCAAACATATGATTCAAAAGAACATTTCTTGTGTACTCTTTTGGCATACTTGATATTACATTGTATGGAAGGGCAACAAAATCCAAATCCCACTTTGCATCCTTCATCAAGCCAATCAAGAGCTTGTTAAATCCATGACACTCTTTGGATGCCTCCTGAACTGTCCTAAAAAAATTGAGTGCTCAAACACAAATCAAACTCCTCTTGCAACTTCTCTAGTTTGATATTTATCACATTCACTTTTCTAATCTTATTAGTAAGGAAATATGGGAAGAGTACTTTCGAGCTCACCCAAAAAGGGGGACCAATAATGTAGATTATGAGAGGAACCAGGAAGCCCTTGAAGAAACTGGATTGGTGAGTAGGAAAGGGGTGAGGGAGTTTTGAATTCTAGGGGAGGGAGATGATGATGGGGATTCAAAGGATCAAAAAGATGTGCAAACCCAACTTATTGTTGTTTGCTACCAGTGTCTTGCATCTCTTTGGCTTGGTGCAGGTTTGGTTGTTCTTGAGTGCAAAGAGGCTTCTTTTTTCCTGTTGGGAGTGTGATTGGTGTGGTGGCTATCATGGGAACAAGTGTGGTTTTGACCTCTCTATGGAAGGCGTCTCTCTTGATTCGTGCCCCTTTTGCTTTCTCTAGAAAGGTTTCTTGTGTTGTTGTGCTAATAAGAAGGCTTATAGATGGTTGCTTGTAGTTTCCTGGGTCTGTTGGACTTGGTGGGGCTTCTTGTCTCATGTTTTTTCTTAACTATCGACTCTCATGTCTTGAGGGTTTGAAGGTTGCAGCTCTCTAATGGGGTGTTTGATAACCTTGTTCATGGTTTAGTGTTATTGGTTGGGCTATGTTTAAAGATTTCCTATTAACCCATATGTGCTCAGAAACAAAGGGAGCTCCTATTGCCCTATTTATTGGTGTGTTTTCTCTCTTCCTATATTCATGGCTTACATTCCTTGCGAGATGGAGATCCCCTCCTATTGGTGAGTGGCATTCATGGGTGAGGTTGAGGTTTTCTTTGCTCGCTTAGCTCTCTTGCCTCTCCCTTTGAGGTGGAGGACTCTCTTATTGAGGTGGAGATGTTTGGTGTTGGTGGAGTTGGAAGCTGCAATAAGGGGGCTTTCGTGTCCCTTTTAAAACTTCTCCTTGTTTTGATGTTAGTTGGACTACACTCAAGGTGTTTAAGGGAGTGTTTGTTTCCCTCATTACTAATTTTCTTTTGATGACTTGGTTGCACTCAAATTCAATTTTAAAGACCCAAATGCTCTCATTCTTAAAGGCAGATAATATGTTCCCTTTATGGATTGTGATGCCTCTAATGATGAAGGGGTTTGATATCTATCTGTTGCAGGTGGTCTTCTTCCTTTAGGGGTGGTTCTTGGAGGATGATAGGTTTTTAGTTTCCTTGCTAAAGGTGATCAAGGGTTGTTATCCTTGTTTCTAACTACTTGTTGATGGCTAGGTTGCACTTAATTCCTTTCTTGAAGATCCAAATGCTTGTGATGCTAAAGGGAGCTAAGT
>VDFB02197475.1:0-13405 GCA_007258455.2 Sequoia sempervirens | reverse complement strand
TCTTCAAACCTCTTTGCTAGGGCACATAAAAGACCTTCAGAAGACATATTCTAGATCTGCAAGATCTGGACCAAAGTAGAGAAAAACTACAGAGCAACAATATTTCTCCCAGTCCACAAAAGACCAACTTTACAAGAATAGTTCACATATCGGTGAACATAACTTTCATGTA
Source organism: Sequoia sempervirens (assembly GCA_007258455.2). NCBI lineage: Eukaryota > Viridiplantae > Streptophyta > Pinopsida > Cupressales > Cupressaceae > Sequoia > Sequoia sempervirens. The sequence goes on along the minus strand of VDFB02197475.1, from coordinate 13,233 downwards.
CCATCAAACTAGAAGCTAAAACTTAGGAGATATCACCACTATATCACCATTATCAAACCTTCAGACCTGTACAAGCATAGGATCAACATAGGAGAAATGTGAAGCACATATCAGAGCACATTATGAACAATTTCATCATTTTGACTTCTCTTCTTTATTAATTTTCTTGAAAGAACTTGGAAACTCATCAATACAACACATTTGCAACAACATAAGGATAGCTCCATGTACTCACAACATCTCAGCAGCATCTCAACCATACATGTACAATCTGCAACATGCAAAAGTGTGTTGACATCAATGACAACATTAATGGAAACACCACGAAACTTGCTCATACTTGCAACAATTATTATCCACCCATAGTTTGTTCCACAATCCTTTGCTATTGATTATTGTTGCTTGTGGTTTTTGGAAATGGTTTATGGATGTTGGAAGCACATATATTCATAATCTCACGTATTCAGATGCTCGTATGGTGTAACAACATTGCTCTGTAGTTGCATTTTTTCTATTCGATCTATCTTTGGCTGACCTAATGGATAGATGGTGTTATAGTAAATTAATTTTGTTATGCAAATGTATGTGTTACCTATCTTAGGTCCATGTCGACATGATGTGGCATGCTGAGCATTTGAATTGTCTTTGGAAAAATTTTGTGAATGCTTGAAACTGATAGTTGGTATTTTTGGTGGATAAGGATTACATCTAATTAGGCTGACGTAATTGATGCTTGTGGATGTATTAGCTATATATATTGGGAATTTTTGAGATTTTAGATGATGAAGTTGATTTTGATGTGAATGTGAAGAAGTACAAAAATGATGAAATGTGTTAATTCAGTTTACTGAGCTTCAAAGGAACTAAATCAACACTTGTTAGGTGTACATTATCAGTTCATTTTTTGGTCGTAAGCCATTTTGTCATTGTAATTTTGTAGACAGGAAGCCTCTCATTTTGGATAGTGAGTCTTGGCAGTGAGTCACCCCTTTTGTAATATTTTATAACCGGTATACTATATTGAGATCTAACACTCACCATGGTTTTTCCCATTTTGGGTTTTCCACCTAAAAATCCTAGTGTTCATGTGTTGTGTGATTTCATGTTCTATTAATGCTCTTTCTTATCTTTACTATTATATGCATTGGGGTGATTGGATGGTATTTGTTTAATAAGTTTAAGAAGATATTGATTCACCCCCCTCTCAGTATCTTGGATATTCAACCATTTATTATTAGAAGAATGGAGAAGAAAATCTCATTTTGTTATTTTGTGTTGTTATTGATGTCACCATGCTATATGAGTTGCAACTGCAAGATTAAGACTTAGCTTGATATGATATTCTAGACTAGTATATGAACTGGTATGGAGTTATTATCCTCTAGTAGTTTGGTTTGCAATCCTTTGCTATTGATTATTGTTGCTTGTGGTTTTGGGAAATGGTTTATGGATGTTGGAAGTACATATATTCAAAATTTCATGTATTCAGATGCTTGTATGGTGTATCAAAATTGCTCTATTGTTGCATTTGTTGAGAATTTTGACTCAAATTATTAGCTTGATCGACATCCTGGAGCAGTTGTGTTTTCCTCCTTCATCGACCTGAATTAAGTTGCTAGTTTTCAAGTTTAACTAACTAAAGTCATGGGGTTCTAAAGTTTTGCAACCTCCCAAGTTAGCGACTATGAAGGGAAGGCTACTTCCTTTGTTGTTGGCTTGTTGCGGGTTTTGGGAAATTTGTAACCTTCAACATGAGGTTTGGAAGTTCTAGTTTTCAGCAATGGAGTGACCCCTTTATCAGCGTGTTGTGGCTTTTGAGAACTTTGTAACCTCTGACTTGAGGTTTGGAAGTTGAGGTTTTGAGCAACGAAGTGATCCTTTCCATAGCATGTTGTAGGTTTTAGGAACTTTGTAACCTCTAACATGAGGTTTAGAAGTTTAGGTTTTGAGCGATAGGGTGATCCCTTTATTGGCGAGTCGCGACTTTTGGGAACTTCATAACTTTTGTCAAGAGGTTTTGAATTTTAGCTCTTCGGTGATAGAGTGACTTGGTTGCTGATGGATGTGGTGACCACTTGAGACCCAATAAGGTTAGTGGATCATGATGAAGGTCGACAAGTGGTGAAGATGTGGAGGATAGATGTCATGTGGATCCATCTCCTCAATGAGATGGTAATGAATGTCTCTATGACTGGGCGGTTAACCCTAATTTCTATAGTGGAGATTTGTTTGAATGCTTATCTGATGGCCAATATTGGATGCTAGATGATGGTGTGTAGCTCGAGGTGAAACCCTAAAGGGGCATGATAGTTGAAGAATTGGTTAGCGATAGAGAATATGATATTCTCTTGGAGTCTCTCTTGAATCACTTGTGCGATAGTTGACTAGGGTGCAAGTTGAGTTGTAGGTTGAGAGGCTAGATGTGACAAAGGCTGAGAGATGATTCTCTTAGAGCTCGAAGTAGAGAGTGGTGGTGATAGTGAGCAATGGTAACCAAAAGGCACGAAAGCCGGATGCAAGCAGGCAGGCCAAAAAGTAGAGAGGTCGCATGGTGTTGGGCACTGAACAAGCTGAGAGGGTCGAGGTGTTGGATGCAGGCTGAGAGGATGGATGTAGACAGAGAGGATATGATGCTGGGTGTGGACAAAGTGAGGTTACTAGGTGGTTGGGCGTAGAGAGGCTGATATGTTGGATGCAAGACGACAGGCCGGATTGAAGAAGAGACGCTGAGATGCTAGATGTGGATTGGCCAAAAACTTGGGTGCATGCCATGAGGCTGAGTGTAGGTTGGGTGCTACTAATTTGGCCATGAGGTTGGGAAGCCAAGAGAGAGAGGAAGGAAATCTCAATGCTGAGAGATAGATATTGTGGAAGGTGAAGGCTGGGCAGCTGTGCAATAGAGAGGCCAAGAGGCCAGTGGTCAAGTCATGTGGTTGTGTAGCCGAAAGAGGTGTCTCTTGCTGAGAGAGGTGGTCATGATGGGTTATGCTGCCGAATATTCTCCAAAATTAAACAAGATGTAAACTTTGTAAAGGACGTGAGCTTGATATTGTATTGTAACTGTATTTTGTTGCTGAATAATACAATGACAATATGGGATTTTGGAGTGTGGGGTTTTTTACCTGAAAGGGTTTTCCCCACATATATCTGTGTGTTCATGTCTTCTATTTCATCTTTCATGGTTGTTGGGTTTGTGTGATTGAATCTTTTGTTGGTGTTGTTGAAACTAATTTGCATGAGTTTCTTTGTAAGGGTCAATGTGGGAAATGAACTGTGCCTGTTTATGCTTTATGGCATAGTTGATGCATTTGCATTCATCTCTTTTTCCCATCAAGTGGTATCAAAGCCTTCTTTTGGGATGTCTTTTTTTCTTGGTGTGTTGATGGTTTTGGGTATTCCTTCTATGAATATTTCTTAGTCAGTCAAGCTTGAGGAAATCTAGAGGAATCAGCTGATGTATTGATCCTTTGTGGAGTGGAAATTATTGCTCTTCTGTTTAAGTTTATGGGACAACACATAGTATGGAAGATGGTGAAGATGGAGAGACCTGAGTTGGTGATAATGAAATAATGTGACCTGAAGCTCATGAGTTGTAGTGGTATAACCCTGATTCATGGGGTGTAATATTTTTGCTTCATGGCTTTGTTGCAGCAAAGCTTTCATATTGGGTGTCTGCGTGAGAGGCTTCCTAATGATATGGAGAAGCTTGGGTTGTTGTTCAATCATGGAGTAATGTGCTTATGTTGGGTGTTTTTCTTGGTATTGGAAGGCACAGTCTTATGGTACCCTGATTGCATGAAGGCTATGGAGTTGATCATTGGATGATTTGGAATCTTTTGTAATAGCCTATCTCTCAGATGCATGTGCATGTTGGTGGTTTTGAAGTTGGATTGAAATGGGCCTGGAGTTCCTAAACTACTATTTTTACTTGCATGGCTCTATGGTTTTGTAGGTTTTACATGGTCAAGCAAAACTTGTGGTTATGTGGAGCTGCTATTAAGTTATTTTCTAGACCCTGGCTTTTGGGTGTGACTAGATGAGATAGTTGCAGTTCAGCATGGTTTGAGGAGGTGTGATGTCTTCTCTACATGGGTGTGTTGGTACATGAATTGTCACCTAGCATTCTTATGGTGGTGCTTGTGGGTTCCTTGACTATGGTGCTCAAGTTGTGGATGTGATTAATGAATTGGATCTGAGCTTGATCTAGTGTTGGAGTCAAGTTGTCTACGTTGTTTTTCTCTTTGAGATCTCAATTTTGTTGTTACTAATGCGATGATGGGTTTGCATGTTTCTGTTGAATGGATCTATGGGTTGTGCAATGTTGTGGGTTGTCTCTACCTACATGTTTGTTGTGAGACAACTAGAAAGTGGACTGCCTATATCCATGATGTTGATTCATTTTTGGTGCAGACTTGTTAGTCAACCTTGTCTATGGTCACTTGTGCATTGGTGTGGTTGCTTTGAGATGAGAGGATGGATGGTGTTGAGTGCATGAATAGTCAGTTATGGGGACCTGGAGTACATGTATCATGATGTCATGGATATCTTGGATACACTACCTTGTGTAAGATTTTGACAGTAATGGTTTTGTCTGTTTTGTTTTGGAGATATTGTTGTTGCTTAGCATTGTTGTTAGATGGACATGTTGTTGTGGACCTGGAGGATTTTCAGTTTAGTAGATATTTTGGTCATGATGCTCTGAGATCTCGGTGTCATGATTCAGTGGGAGCTTTAGCAATGATTGTGGATTCATCACTTGGTGGTGAATGGCCTTCTTTAGTGTTGCAGATGTTACTAGGAGGGACTCTTTGATCCTTTTGTTGTAGAAGGGTTCTTTTGCATTTGCATGGACACTATTTGAGGATGAGTAACATCTTGGAGCCATGGAGGACTCTTGTGAGTCTTTGGTTCAGGTGTTGGTGGTGCTTGATAGGTGATGTTGGTTTATGTTTGTTTGCTTAATGTCATGATAGACTCTTGATTGTGCATTAGAGTTTTGGCATGATGCATTGCTCTTGAGACCATGTAACATTCACCTAGAGCATGTGATCTTGTTTTCTAGAGGATGGCTTCATGGTTGTGTTTGTGTTGAGTGCTTTGAAGTTGTTGTGTTGCTTCTGTATATCTTGTGAGCATAGTGGAGTGCTGGTAGTGTTGGTGTTGTTTTTCGTCTATAGGATCTGATGCTTGTGATCTTGAGACTAGTGCATATACAACTTGGCTCATTCCTTTTCTTGTGGTGGATGGATGGAATTGTTGCTTGTGTTGGTGGACATCTTAAATGTCATTTTAGGTGTTTTGATTGGAACATGAAAGCATTGTTTAAGATTCTTGTGTTTTCTTTGGAAGAAGTCAGTAAGTTCTTCGTCAAGTGGGAGAATGTTGAGAATTGTGACTCAAATTACTGGCTTGATCGACTTCTTGGAGTAGTTATGTTTTCCTCCTTGATTAACCTGAGTTAAGTTGCTAGTTTTCAAGTTTATCTAACCAAAGTTGTAGGGTTTTGAAGTTTTATAACCTTCCGACTTAGCGATTATGAAGGGAAGGCTACTTCCTTTGTTGTCAGCTCGTCATGGGTTTCAAGAAATTTGTAACCTCTGACATGAGGTTTGGAAGTTCTATTTTTCAGTGATGGATCAATCCATTTGTCGGTGTGTTGAGGGTTTTGAGAGCTTTGTAACCTCTGACTTGAGGTTATGAAGTTCAGGTTTTGAGTGACGGAGCCATCCCTTTGTCGGCATGTCATAGGTTTTAGGAACTTCGTAGCCTCTGATATGAGGTTTGGAAGTTTAGGTTTTAAGCGATACGGTGATCCCTCTATCGTCGAGTTGTAGGTTCTAGGAAATTCATAACTTCCATCAAGAGGTTTTGAAGTTCGGTTCTCTAGCGATAGAGCAATTTGGTTGTTGATGGATGTGGGGACCACTTGAGATCCGATAAGGTTGGTGGATCATGACGAAAGCTGAAAAGTGGTGATGATGTGGAGGATAGATGGCATGTGGGCCCATGTTCTCTATGAGATGGTAATGAATGTCTCTTTGACTGGGTAGTTAACCCTAAGTTTGACGATGGAGATTTGTTCAACTACTTATCTAATGGCTAGGATTGGATGTTGGATGATGGTGTGTGTTTCGAGGTGAAACCCTAAAGGGGCATGGTACTTGAATAGTCAGTTAGCAATAGAGAATATGATATTCTCTTGGGTCTCTCTTGAATTGCTTACTATGCAATGATCGACCAGGGTGCAAGCTGAGCTGGAGGCTAAGAGGCTGGATGTGGCAAAGGCTGAGAGATGATTCTCTTGGAGCTTGGAGTGAGTTGGTCATATTGAAATGATGTGACCTGAAGCTCATGATTTGGCAACGGTATAACCCTGATGCATGGGGTGGAATATGTTTGCTTCATGGCTTTGTTGCAGCAAAGCTTTCATATTAGGTGTCTGCATGAGAGGCTTCCTAATGATATGGAGAAGCTTGGGTTGTTGTTCAATCATGGGGTAATATGCTTATGCTGGGTGTTTTTCTTGGTATTGGAAGGCACAGTCTTATGGTACCCCAATTGCATGAAGGCTATGGAGTTGATCATTGGATGATTTGGAATCTTTTGTAATAGCCTATCTCTCAGATGCATGTGCATGTTGGTGGTTTTGAAGTTGGCTTGAAATGGGCCTAGAGTTCCTAAACTACTATTTTTACTTGCATGGCTCTATGGTTTTGTAGGTTTTACATGGTCAAGCAAAACTTGTGGTTATGTGAAGCTGCTATTAAGCTATTTTCTAGACCTTGGCTTTTGGGTGTGATTAGATGAGATAGTTGCAGTTCGGCATGGTTTGAGGAGGTGTGATGTCTTCTCTACATGGGTGTGTTGGTACATGAATTTTCACCTAGCATTCTTATGGTGGTGCTTGTGGGTTCCTTGACTATGGTGCTCAAGTTGTGGATGTGATTAGCGAATTGGATCTGAGCTTGATCTAGTGTTTGAATCAAGTTGTCTACATTGTTGTTCTCTTTGAGATCTTAGTTTTGTTTCCAATGTGATGATGGGTTTGCATGTTTCTACTAAATGGATCTATAGGTTATGCAATGTTGTGGGCTATCTTCACCTACATGTTTGTTGTGAGGCTACTTGGAAGTGGACTATCTATATCCATGAGGTTGATTCATTGTTGGTGCAGACTTGTTAGCTGGCCTTGTCTATGGTCACTTATGCATTGGTATGGTTGCTTTGAGATGAGAGGATGGATGGTGTTGAGTGCATGAATAGTCAGTTATGGGGACCTATAGTACGTGTATCATGATGTCATGGATCACTTGGATACACTACCTTGTGTAAGCTTTTGACAGTAATGGTCTTGTCTGCTTTGTTTTTGGAGATCTTAGTGCTGCTTAGCATTGTTGTCAGATGGACATGTTGTTGTTGTGGACCTAGAGGATTTTTAGTTTAGTAGATATTTTGGTCATGATGCTTGGAGAGATTGGTGTCATGATTCAGTGGGAGCTTTAGCAATGATTGTGGATTCATCACTTGGTGGTGAATGGTCTTCTTTAGTGTTGCAAATGTTACTAGGAGGGATTCTTAGATTATGTTGTTGTAGAAGGGTTCTTTTGCATTTGCATGGACACTATTTGAGGATGAGTAACATCTTGGAGCCATGGAGGAATCTTGTGTGTCTTTGGTTGAGGTGTTGGCGGTGCTTGATAGGTGATGTTGGTTTAAGTTTGTTTGCTTAATTTCATGATAGATTTCTGATTGCGCATTAGATTTTTGGCATGATGCATTGCTCTTGAGACAATGGTATGTTCACCTGAAGCATGGGATCTTGTTTTCTAGAGGATGGCTTCACGGTTGTGTTTGTGTTGAGGGCTTTGAAGTTGATGTTGTGTTGCTTCTGTATATCTCGTGAGAATAGTGGAGTGTTGGAAGTGTTGGTGTCATTTGTTGTCTGTAGGATCTGATGCTTGTGTTCTTGAGACTGGTGCATATACGACTTGGCTCATTCCTTTTCTTGTGGTGGATGGTTGGAATTGTTACTTGAGTTGGTGGACATCTTAGATGTCGTTGTAGGTGCTTTGATTGGAGCATGAAAGCATTGTTTAAGATTCTTATGTTTTATTTGGATGAAGCTAGTAAGTTCTTGATCAAGTGGGAGAATGTTGAGAATTGTGACTCAAATTATTGGCTTGATCGACTTCTTGGAGTAGTTGTTTTCCTCCTTCATCAGCCTGAGTTAAGTCATTGGTTTTTAAGTTTATCTAACTGAAGTTGCAGGGTTCTGAAGTTTTATAACCTCTCGACTTAGTGGCTGTGAAGGGAAGGCTACTTCCTTTATTGTTGGCTCATTGTGGCTGTCAAGAACTTTGTAACCTTTGACATGAGGTTTGGAAGTTCTATTTTTTAGTGATGGAAAAATCCATTTTTCAGTGTGTCGAGGGTTTTGATAACTTCATAACTTTTGACTTGAGGTTATGAAGTTTAGGTTTTGAGCGATAGAGCAATCCATTTGTCGGCATGTCATAGGTTTCAGGAAATTCATAATATCTGATATGAGGTTTGGAAGTTCAAGTTTTAAGTGACAGGGTGATCCCTTTATCAGTGAGTTGCAGGTTTTGGGAACTTCATAACTTTTGTCAAGAGGTTTTGAAGTTCAGTTCTCCAATGATAGAGCAACTTGGTTTCTAATGGATGTGGGGACCACGTGAGACCCGATAAGGTTGGTGGATCATGATGAAGGCTGAAAATGGGGATTTCATGGAGGACATATGGCATGTGGGCCCATATGCTCAGTGAGATGGTAATGAATCTCTCTTTGATTGGGCAGTCCCTAAGTTCAATGATGGAGATTTGTTCAACTAATTATCCAATGGCTAGGATTGGATACTAGATGATGGTGTGTGGCTCGAGGTGAAACACTAAAGGAGTTTTTTAGTTGAACAGTCAGTTAGCAATAGAGAATATGATATTATCTTGGGTCTCTCTTGAATCGCTTACTATGCGGCAATCAACCAGGGTGCAAGATGAGCTATAGGATGAGAGGTTGGATGTAGAAAAGGCTAAGAGATGATTCTCTTGGAGCTTGGAGTAGAGAGTAGCGACTATAGTGAGTGGTGGTAACTAGAAGGCACAAAATATAGAAGTAGGTAGGGAGGCCAAAAAGTATAGAGGCCACGTGGTGCTAGGTGCTGATCAAGTTGAGAGGGTCGAGGTGTTGGATGCAGGCTAAGAGGCTAGATGTAGACAAAGAGGCAATGAGGTTGGGCATAGAAAGATTGATGTTACCATATGGTTGGGCGCAGAGGGGCCGAGATGCTGAATGCAGGCCGAGAGGTCAGATGTAAGTAGAGAGGCCAAGATACTAGGCATGGATTCGCTGAGAACTTGGGTGAATGCCGTGAGGCTAAGTGTAGGACGAGTGTTTTCGATCTAGCTGTGAGGATGGGAAGTCAAGAGAGAGAGGAAGGTGATCTCAATGTTGAGAGAAGGTGAAGGTCAAGTGACTGTGTGACAGAGAGGCTGAGAGGTCGGTGGTTGAGTTGTGTGGCTGTGTAGCCGAAAGAGGTGTCTCTCACTGAGAGAGGTGGTCATGATGGGTTATGTTGCCCAATATCCTCCATAATGAACCAAGATGTAAAATTTGTAAAGGCCGTGAGCCTAATATTGTATTGTAACTATCTTTTGTTGTTGAATAATACAATGGAAATCTATGCTTTTAGAGCATGGGGTTTTTTACCTAAGAGAGTTTTCCCCACGCATATCTATGTGTTCATGTCTTTTGTTTCATCTTTCATGGTTGTTGGTTCTGCGTGATTGAATCTATAGTTGGTGTTGTTGAAAATGATTTGAATAAGTTTCTCTCTAAGGGTCAATGTGGGAAATGAACTGTGCCTGTTTCTGCATTATGGCATAGTTGACATGTCTGCGTCTATCTCTTTTTCCCACCAATATTTTTTCTATTTTGTCTATCTCTGGCCAACCTAATGGATAGATGGAATTATAGTAAATTAATTTTGTTATGGGGATGTATGTGTGACCTATCTTAGGTCCATGCTGACATGATGTAGTGTGCAAAATGTTTGAATTGTCTATGGAAATATTTTGTGAATTCTTGAAGCCGACAGTTGGTATTTTTGGTGGATAAGGGTTGCATCTAATTAGATCGGCCTAATTGATGCTTGTGGATGTATCAGCTATATATATTGGAAAGTTTTGAGATTTTAGATGATGAATTTTATGTTGATGCGAATGTGAAGAAGTGTGCAAATGATGAAATGTGTTAAGTCAATTTACTTAGCTTCAAAGGAACTGAATCAACACTTGTTAGGTGTACATTATTAGTTCATTTTCTGACTGTAATCCATTTTGTCATTTTAATTCTATAGGAAGTGGGCCTCTCTTTTTGGATAGTGAGTCCTAGCATTGACCCACCCCTTTTGTAATATTTTACAACTAGTTGCAAGATGGTGTGTCCCTTGGTCTTCCTTTTCTAGCACGACGCTTGGGTTTGTGATATGGTCTAACCACCTCCTATGGTTCTTAACTGATGCTTGTATTCGGAATTGACGGTTCAACCTTTTGGTGCAACAACAAGGCCAACAATTGGTATTAGAGCTGGTCACAAGTTCAAAACCCTCACTTGTGCTGGGGGGATTATTGCAAGATGGTGTGTGCCTTGGTCTTCCTTGTCCAACATGATGCTTAGGTTTGTGACATAGTCTAACCACCTCCTGTGGTTCTTAACTGATGCTTGTATTAGGCATTAACAGGTCGACCTTTTGGTGCAATGGAAAGGTCAACAAGGATGTATTTACCAGTGAGCTATTTTGTGAAGCCAGTGACATATTTTCCAGTGAGGCATTTTTTAGCTAGTGAGGCATTTTGTAGCTAGTGAGGCTCTACCAGTGAGGCATTTTGATAAGCTAGTGAGACATTTTATGAGTGGTTTTTCATCCCTATGAGGGTTTTCCACTCATGAAAAAAACTATGTTATGATTATTTTGTGGATGCTTTTTGGTCTTGTTGTTTCCTTTATTTACATTGCAACATTTGAGTTTACATGTTTAAGAATATGAAGTTTGGTTATCACATATGATTATACTCTTGAAACTGAACATTCATTGTTTTCAAAGAGTTTAAGTGTTTTGAAGAATCATTAAGTTGTAATTGATTATTGGAACACTAATTCACCCCCCCTCCCCTCTCAGTGTTTCGCATACTCCAAAACCTATGGATGCATTTGCAATGCATGATATCAATTCATAGACAAGAGAATACAAGTGTGACGCAAATCACAATGTCATTTCTTGCATTCAAGTGTCTACTATAGCAACAATTCTAATATACATTACAATATTTTCTTGAGGGGAGCCACTACCTACTAGCCTAACCCTCTTGATTTTGGCTTCTAGCTATTTTTCTCTATTCTACTTTTATCTTCTAAATTTCCTTAACTATTTCCTAACCCTTACAAATGGTGAGAATGCCAAATATATAGAATCCCCCCAGAAGAAACCGTTGGCCTAGCAAGAGCTTTGTGTCATTAATGGCACAACCACTTGGGCAAGAGAAACTCAAAATTGGTCAAATAAGCATTAAATGCACATTCCATCCAAGTCGGCCTGAGATCCGCCATGCAGTTTGGACCAATGCGCGGGAAGATAATAGGGAAGCACAAATTGTGTCGTAGCCTATCATTAGCTCCCTTCCCTATTATCCCTATTTAGACCCTAGCATTTCATGAACTTTCAAAAGCATCCTATCCAAGTCAGCTATTGGTGGCAAAGGAAAAACCTTAAGTCCATTTTCAATGGATGTAATTTCTTCCCATGACTGCTTGACCGGCTTATCCCAATCCACCTTATATGTTAGGTATTTGTCAATGGTAACAATGCATTAGTACATCATCCTAAGCGGTGCTTTCGAGATGGAATCATCATTACTTGGGAAGTAAACATCATGCCACCACCTTTTTGAACTATTCCAAGCTCAAGTACTTGGGTGTGATCTTCCTTCTTCCCGTCATAATTTCAAAGAAGGCAATGGATCCATTGTGAACACCGGCTAGGGTATCATCAACCTGCTTCCTTTGTTTGTAAATTTTCCTCAACACTTTCTGCCTTATTTGCAATGCCTCATACCACTCCCATGGTTCAGCAGCTCTTGAGGAAGGAAGAATTCCATCACTTACCAACCTATCCCGGGTGTACTCCATGATAGTTCTAGTTTTCTGCAGCAAAAGATCTGTATCTTCCCTATCCTAGGCCAACACCACCTTCAACCACTCATTTGCCATGATAGCATCCTTTCCAATTGAAAGGATGTCCTTAATAGCATTATCTCCTTTAGTTCGCACCCCTTGCAACCAACTTGTAGTGGCAAGAGTGGAGGCTTTCATTCTTTCAAGCTCAATGATAGTTTCCTTAGGCAAGGGATTTGTAGCAGAAACTGAGGGATTGATAGATTGCAAGGGCCTCATCAAATCCTCCAAGCATTTCTTAAGATTTTCATTCTCTTTCTTCAACTCATGCTTGGTCTCTATTTCCTTTCTCAGCCTACCCACGATGACTGCACTAGGACCCTGGTAATCCTCAATATCCTGTTCAACAGATGTAGGTTCAAGATTGAAAGTCCGAACATTGTAATCCTTCCCAGCCACATCATCTCTGTTCTTATCTGGAGTAGGGGTTGCAATATGAACAACCCTGTTATGAGCTTCATCTCTTTCAATCCTCGAGATCACCCTAGCCTTCTTCTTACCTTTGTCTTTTCCAATCTTGGCTAGTAGTGCATCCCAATTTGGTGGACTATCTTCCACAACAACTTGTTTTCTCTTTATCTCCTTGTCCAACCAACTAGGAACAATGGATTCCAACTTGCACTTCAGCCTGTTTTTCCTCCTGTTGTTCCCTAGCTGCTTCCTCACTCAGATTTAGCCTCTCAGGAGTTTCATCTGTCTTACTTTCTTCCTTTTCAACATGCTCGTCTTCATATATAGGGGAGGGACCCTTCACTATTTCTTCCTCTCTTGGAGGGACTTCTTCAGTTCTAACAGGGGAATTCGCATATGCAACCAGAGGGGATTGCATTATCTTTTCAATTTCTACCTCTGCACTATGAAGATCACCTTCATGAAATTCTTCTCCCTCAGTATCTGGATGATCCTCAACATCCCTAGATTCAATTGATTTTCCCTAAGCTTCATGGGTGGAAGGCACGTCATCATGTCGTTCCTCATGAGAA
>VDFB02197474.1:0-40129 GCA_007258455.2 Sequoia sempervirens | reverse complement strand
TGGTGTACCCAGGGTCAACACTGTGACCCTACAATTTTATTAAAATAATAAAACTAATTAGTTAATCTTGCATTTGACAATTAAAATTTAATAAACTAAATTCAATGAACATGTTCAATTTTACCTGACTGTCAATACCATATGCATCATGCAGAATGTCAGCCGCCCTCTCCATCCCCGTAGATGCATACGGATCAGGCTGCGTAGAAGTATATGGATCATGTGTAGCACCCTCCTGAGGGCCGGTAGGGTCATACGAACAAGTGGCTCCGCAAGATCGACACACATGGCCTCAAAGGCCACCACCTGAAGACTCCCCTGGATTGCGTTGTACAATGGGGCTAGTGTGGTGGATGACACTTCGAGTCAAGGATGTGATCGCCTACAAAGTCTCTACATCAGCACTCTCCTTTGCAACTACAGGCATCACAATCTTCTCACGAGGTGGCCTAGCGAGAGGTTGTCTCCCCTGTCGTGTAGGATCAGAGGTGATACACTAGGCCTATCTGTCTTGACCCCCACCTCTCCCCTGAAACTCCCTCATATCAAAATAATTGAGGATTTGGTTCAACACAAACTCACAGTATAATTTCCTAAGAAAATATTGGGGGACTTCACAGTTATTGCACGGTGGGTAATCAAAGACCATATACCATCTGTCATAAAAATGGTTCCTAATCTCTAGGTGGTGGCACCAATGGATAGGAAACCTCTTTGCATTGAGGGTGAGATTTTGATTTGTTTTAGGGTCAGTGAATAGAGAGCACAAATTTCCTTTAGTAATCTTTAAATCTTTAACTTGTTTATATGATAATTTATCTGCATAATATGCCCTCGATGTTTGCCTCCTATTTTGCCATCCAAATATTTGTTGGGTAATTGCATCCACATTTTTTAACAAATCCTTCAATGAATCTGCTAGATGTATCCTTTACTGTGGTTGAAGAATTTTGATCACTCAACCTACTAATAAGATCCTCAACTTTTTTTTATTGTTTTCAATTTCACTCCTCAAATTTTTCTTGAGTGCCGGGGAGGGTATTGAGAGAATGGTGGGGAGGTTGATTTTGTTGAGGTTGATTTGGTTGAGGATTTTCCTCCTCTTGTTGAGGATTTCCTACAAATTAAAAAAAAATCATTCATTTCTAAACTAAAACAAACAAAATCAATTTAAAACAAAAAAATTCATTACAAATACCAAACAAAACTTACCTCTTGCATCTCTTCATCGTCGTGGTGCCATATTTGTGAAGAAAATCAAACTCAAGTTGATCAAATGTGAAGAAATCACCTCCTCAACAACGCGAGCGCGTAATGCAGGGTTTTTGGCCGTGGGCGGAGATGAAAACCAGTAAAAAGCAAATGAAGAATGTTCACTTTTTTTTTTGCTTTTAAAAAGCCATAACGCGAACGCGTTGTCTCATTTTTCACTTTTGTGGCCACAAAAGTGCGACCATCTTGGTGCACTTGCCCTATGAACCATGGAGAGAAAAATGAAAAAGAATAATGCTAATGTATGCCCCCACTTTAAAGAAATTGCTAAACACCATGTTGTGAGCAATTACTTTAAAGTAGAAAATGATAAATGCAAAAAGTAAAGAAAGACATGAGAACTAACATGGAAAGCCCTATGCCAAGTCATATGTTTCCAACTAAAACTATGTCATGCAAAAGAAAAGGAAAAGAGAGGGGTTTCCCCCAAAAATGAAAATCCAAACATGTGAGGGATCTATGGATTTGGGGTCAATATATGTTATTGCTACAATGTTTTTAGAAAGCTCGAAATTGTCATCATTCCCAAAATACACATCAAACTAGAGGAATGACACAAAGAGAGCAAAAAAAAAAGAAAAAAAACTTTTGGGTCAACATGGAAGAGACGTGAATGTCTCAATGTCTTGCATCATCCCTGAAAGGAAAACACAAGACAAATGAAAAAGAGATAAAGGAAAAGAAAAGGAAAAGTATTTTGGATCAACATGGAAGAGACATGAATGTCTCAATGCCTTGCATCATCCCCAAAAGGAAAACACAAGACAAATGAAAAGATAAAAAGATAAAACATAAATATTTATGACATAGAGAAGAATGAAGATGCAAATAGAGGAATGTTACAAAGAGAGAGAGAGAGAGAGAGAGAGAGAGAGAGAGAGAGAGCAACAAACAAAATAGCATGAGGGATCACAATATGCACATAAAATCACTCAAAAGAAAATGAAAAATAAATAATGTAAAAGACTAGTAAGGCACATGAGTCAACTAAAAGCAAGTCATCTACATCCCAATCTCAATCTCAACAGAAGGCGGACAACTAGCTGAAAAGACAATGACACATATATTACTAGGACAAGGCTATCTACCTCTTGCCCCCACTAAGCACAAGACAAGAATGAGCCGAGGTAGGTGATGGGAAAGATCATGTAATGGTGAGAATGCAAGATTCTACAGTTCTATTACATGAAAAAGAGGTAGAAATGGGTATGTTATGCAATTAGTGGATAACAATTATCGTTATCAAAGTGATATTTACTCAAGATGATTTTGAATGTGTGACACTTGTCAATACTATGTTCAAGCATTCTATGGTATCAACAGTGTGGAACCTTTGCATCTTTTAGAAATAGCATTAATCTTTCTTTCATAGGTGGCAATAGTATAAATCCTTGATTTAGAAGTATTTGTAGTTTCCTTTCACTTTTAGATGGTGGGCAGGGGAATTTTATTTTCTTTAGTTTGTATGGTCTTTTGTGTTTGCTAGGTTCACCAACTTCTCAAGTTGAAGGTTGAGGAGGAAAATTGAAGATGATCTCTTCTTCTTTGAGAAGCACTGGTTCTTTTTTAGGAAGGAGGATATTCATATCAGAAGGAGAATCTAAGATCACCGTACCATCACTATGAAGCCTTAGGTATTATTTAGGAGCACTTATGTTGAGGGGGGATCTTAATATCCTATCCCTTTTTTTTCTTCAGTTGGTATTTGCTCTAGGAGTTGATGAATTTCATGTTCACTTGTTGTACCACATCCTTGTTAACTCAAGATGGCAAAGCCTTTTCCATATGTATCTTCTCAGCTGATAGGAGTGTCTATGACTTTGTTAACATAGAGTGGTTGAGTGTTTTCTTACTTAGAGGAACTAGGTTCACCTTTTGTAGGGAACTTAGGTTCAACTTTTGTTTTAGTTTTAGGATGTAAATAAGCAAACATCTCAAGAGGTGGTATTGTAGGGGTGTTGGTTGTTTCATTGATGGATAAAAAGATGCCTTAGCTTTAAGGTTGTTAAGGAAATTGTCTAGGAACTTATTCGTGTTGTCATCATCTTCTCCAATGATGTTAACATCATGAGGAGGACATACATTAGTAGTTGAAGGAGCATGAATCGGTTTAATTTCATTAGGGTCATTTCCAAAAGTGCAACTTGACACATCCACTAGGGATTTTCAGGATAGCCAAAGCTTATCAAAGCACATATCCATGATGCAAATTTCAAATTCTAAACTATGCAATAATGTTCAAACTGAAATGCTTTAGATGCAATTTAGAATTTAAGCAATGCACAAGATGAATGAAATTAAATTAGATGCAATGAATTGAATGAAACAAAAGATCTACAAACTGGAACAGAAAGGTAATAATAGAAAATAGAAACTCAAAAACAAAACCTTAAATGCTAGAAAATGCAGTGCAGAATATGTAGAGGGACTAATTCGCCCAAGGTGGCGAATGGGTCCCAGTAGGGATATATTTTTAATTTTAAAAAAAATTCAACTAATTTTTATGCTTTTTATGTTGTATGATCTAGATCCTAAGTAAAAATGTATATTTTATTTGATATTTAGTGAAATGAAATGAAAAAGTGCAAGCTATATGATCTTTCACTAATGCAAAATTAGAAACCCTAGAATGCAAATTAACTAATGCAAACTATAATGCAATGTTAATGCAAGCCAAATCTAGGATTATGATGCACTCTAAATCACAATTTCAATGTTCTAAATGCAATTTCACCAAAATGAAATGTATAAAATGTGGTTAATGGTGCTATCTTATGGTTTTAGGACACAAAGCACACCCACTTCTCCAATTTCATTCAAGGATAACCCTCAAGATCTCAATGCAAATGAGAAAGGGATCTTGCAAGAGGGTTGTCCTAGAGGCTAAATGCAAATTAATAGGGGGTTCACCACCAAGTAAGAACTTGGAAAGATAAATGAAATGCAAGATGCAACACTAAACCATAATTTAATGCAGTGACCTACAAAATGTCCTAGAAAAGTGAATGAAACAACATGGAAAGCTACATAAAGTTAGATATGCACCTAAAATTTTGGAGATGGATAGATGGAGGTCTAATACATTGGAAAATTTAACTTTAATGCTAATTGAGACTCATTCGCCAAGCTGGGTGAATCAGTCCAAATTCTAGAAAACTATGCGAGAATAGGAATCTACCAAAAGGGTATCTCATGAATCTAACAAAAATTAAAATTTGACTGGAACTGGGACTCATTCGCTAGAAGTGGTGAATCAATCTAGTTAGGGTTTTCTGAAGGTTCAATGTATGATCTTGCTCTTATTTGTCTTCTCTATCCTTCCTAATTGATTTCTAGATCTAAAACCCTGATTTGCAACATGTAGGTATTCTCCAATGTTCTCCAAGGCTTGATGACAACTTTGACAGCTTTGAATGATTTGACAACTTTCTTCCAATCTTCCACCTTAGAAAATCTGCAACCTAGACCTACAAATCACACAAAAATGAGAGCAAAAAATGTTTTTGGGTTAGTGGATAGGGGTTTACCTTGGTCAAACCCCATTTTGGTAATCAAACCTTGAAATAGAATGAAATATGAACATGGAGAATGATGACTGAACAAAATGAGATGTTGCAACTCACCAAACCCTATCAATGAAGTGTTACAAACATGTAAGAGATGGCTCCAATGGATGTAGAACTTGAATCTTGCTTGAATAGGATAGATCTTGAATGAAATGCTTGCTTGAATATGATAGATCTTAAATGAAATGCTTACTTGAATCATAAAATCCTACACCACAATTGTTAGCTCCAAAATAAACATGATGCATGAAGTCCTTGACATGATGATTGATGCTTGAATGCTACTCTAAAATTCTTGAAAATATTCTCTTAAAGACACTTGAATTCTCTTGAATTCTCTTGTGAACTCAACTTGCTATTAGGAATTCTCTCACAAAATTCTTAGGTGAAAATGAATGAAAGAACCTTGTATTTATGCTCAATTATGCAAGAATTCCTGAAATTACAACACTACAAGCCAACATTAGATCTAGGAGAATAAAATCCTACCAAAAATTTGAATTAATTTTGATTTTGGGCCACACAGGACTCATTCACCCAAAGTGGCGAATGAGTCCCACTAGGCTTAATTTTTTAGGCCATTTTGAAAAACTGTTTAGAAATGTGTGAAATCATGATCAAGACCAAAAAAATTAGGTGGGAATCATTTTCCCAAGGTGGCGAGAGAGTCCCATATCACTAAATTTGGGCCACTCAAGCCTGAAACACCTGAATTATGATTGTGTAATGATTTGTATCAGGATTATCCTAAAAGAGATGCATTAAATGGGTCTTGTGGATGTAAAATAGGGCCAATTAAAGCATAGGAAAGACCAATTATTAAATAAAACCCTAGAAAAGTGTGAAAGTGTGTTACAACACTCCAAACAAGGCACCAATAAGCTCATTTCATTCACAAGGGCCCAAGACCTAATGTGAATATGTTAAGCATATTACAACATCAAATCAAGGCCAAATTAGGGGGACCTTTTTCCGTCATTATAGAAGGATGGCTACAAAGTGTTGCAAAAGAGTGTCGAACTGAGCTCTCTCCCCATTTATGTGTTGGCATAGAACATGCCTACCAAAGGTTGGCACCTTTGCATGGGAAACTCTGCAAAATAAGGTCTTAGCAGGTGATAAATTTGCTAAACTGGGATTCCAAGGCCCTTCCAGATGTGATAAATGCAAGGCAAATGAAGAGAGCATGAACCATCTACTACTCGGTTGCCCCTTTTCTCAGGGGTGTTGGTGATGGCTTTGTGCCAAATTGGGATGGTTGGGGGCTCTCCCAAGTGATATACTCAGTCTCTTCAAAGCCTAGCCTATATTGAAAAAGTTAGCTTTATTTTCATGTATTTAGATAATTATTCCCTTAATCCTCATATAGGAAATCTAGAAATAAATAAATAGATGAATATTTCAAGGCATAGAGTTGTGCTTGTCATCCTTTCTAATAAAGTGGAAGTTGCAATAGTTGAAGTAGCCAATGCTAGAGTGGTTGAGTATGTCGCATCTAAGGAAGATTTTACTAAATTGGACAATAATGTAAGCAAGTCTTGGTGTGGGCTTAAAATCCCACTCTTAACCAAGTCAGGTGGCAACATTCTCAATCTTGGAGATGTGAGGCCATCTGGTGCCCTCCTCCCATTGGGTGGTTCAATTTGAATTTTGATGGGGCCGCAAGGGGAAACCTTGGTCCGTTGGGGGTGGGGTACATAATTAGAAATTGGGAAGGTGAATGGGTTAGTAGGCTCTCGAAGTTTATCCCATTGGGGACAAAGAATGAAGCAGAGTTTCAAGCATTGATTTTGGATTTAAAAGATTTTGCAAGGAGTTGGAATTATCAAATGTGGTTCTAGAAGGTGATTCCTTGCTAGTGGTCAATGTGGTGAGATCTGGTAGGGTGACGAATTGGAAACTCTAGGTCTTGCTAGATATAATCCTCGAAGTCTTGAGGGGTTTTATGAATTTCTCAATAAATCATGACTTTCAAAGAGGCAAATAGGGAGGTTAATAATCAAGCTAATATGGATGTTAATGGGGTATAAAGAGCAAAAAAAAATTAATGAAGAAGTATTAATCGGTGGTTGTAAGGCTAATTTTGCACAATCAAAAGGTTATTGGTTGCAGCTTTGGACCCGTGAGTTATGTATTGGCAAAGGAAGTGCCAACAACGATTAAGGAAATTCACCAACATTAGTGAAGACAACTAATTTTAGTGGACATATGGATACTCATTGGTAAAGGTGGTCGAGGGAAAACACACTACGTAAAACACATGTGTAATATCATCTAACTCAAAATATCTATCAAATTGACATTTGATAATGATAAATCAAAATGGCACAAAGAAAAAAATGATAAATCAAAATGGCACAAAGGAAGAAATGATAAATCAAAATGGTAAGTGCATATATTATATTAATACATAATCATCAACACATGGAAAGGGAGAGCCATTAGTGTTGAGGAGGTTTAACTTTCGCTCATGCAAAAAGGCCAATAGCCACTCTCATAATTCAGAAAGGGTTGCATGGTAAGTCGATGTTTTTGGGCTCATTAGTACATTGAAGGGGGTCATTCTAATAATTGGCAAGCTTGTCACGAGTGGTGAGATATTAAAAGATGGCAAAGGGGTCCAAATTCATTATTTGAATTTTTACTGAGAGCCTTTAGTGTGGCGAAATGGACACCCCAATCAATTTGGTGAGCTCTCCCAGGAAATTGGCCTTTTGTGGAGAGATCTCAGAGCCCAGATTAAAAAGGATACTGGTTAAAACATTTTTTTATCATTGGGTGTGGCCAAATTGGTTTTGGGTCAGGATTTCCGGGTAGCGAAGGAGCATTACAGAGTGGAAACTGACATTACATCGCACTTTTTTGCCACCCTATTGGACTTGCAACTTCTGAAGGAGGAGGGTTTAAAGATGGAAAGAAGGATGGTGAAGCCAGAGCTGTTGGGCAGGCTCAAGGAAACACTAGGGTTTGCACAACTAGGGGTCGGCATTCCTAGACCACAGGTTTTGGGACTTCTCTCAGAGCTGGGTGCAGTGGTTAAGTGTTACCCCTTTTCTGTTGGATGTCAAGGGTGCAGATCTGTTTAGGCATCGTGAGAGGGCTACGGTGGGGGAAAATTTCCTCAAGAAAATATTGCACATTGAACTGGTTCAAGACTTTAATTGGATTGGTGTCTTCATTAATTACATTCAAGAAAACAGTGAAGATTGTCTATTATCTTTTGTTATTTAGTATTTTGTATAGTTAATGCATTCATCTCTAAAAGTAGTGCCTTGTGTGGCAATTTTGTAACTATGTTAGATAATAGTTTTGTTTGGCAAGGGGTTATGTGTAGGGTCTAAATGTTATGTAATAGGTTTTTGGTTGTAGGTGGCATATAGTGAAAACTTTTGATTAGAGGGCTGGATAAAGGGTTTGGCAAAGTTCTGCACAATTTGTGCCTAGCCATCAGGAAGGGTGAAAAGGGTTTTTGGAGCATATTTCTATGAAATGTAATAAGAACTGTAGTCTATTTTGATTAATACAAAACTTTTATCTTATAGAGCAAAAAAAAATGAAACATCAAAATTAATTAAATGTAAGTTGTAAATATTTTAAAATTTATTTTAATCTCATTCAAGAAAAGAACTCATAATAAGTAAAACTTAGATATTCTATAATTTGACTAGTTTTATATAATCATACTTTCATACTATAATGGTTTGATCATACTTGGAGAATATTACATTCGGGGAATGAGTAAAGTTGCATAAAGTTCATTCTCACAAATATTATACGATGCATGTAGTTTAAGCTTCACATGATCTATTCCAAGCTTTATGGAGTCTAAACTTCACATAATGTAGTCCAAGCCCATGGGTTGAATCAAGGATCCATTAAGCTTTGAATACATATTATGTAAAGGTGCTTATATGCTTAATAAACTCTTTATTATAACATTTTAATTTTTTTATTTAATTATAAAGATAAAATTGATGTGTGGATTTCTAGAATGTAATAGGTATGAAAAAGTTACAAAGACAAAGTATTAATATTAAATATTACAATAAAAGTATTATAATATTGTATTCATGTGAATAATTATTATAACTATTTCTTGTTCCTTCATTAAATAATTTTAAATATTTCATCTTTAAATAAATATTTTTAAAATAATGAAATAGAATTTATTTAAAAAATAAAATATTACTCATAAAAATTAATAAAAATTAAAATTTGTTTTAATAATAATTAACATAAATTTATTTAAATATATTACAAGATTTATAAATACTATCACAAAAATTATATATCCATTATCTCTATAGTTGAAAAAAACAAACAAAAAGAGGGAAAGAGTGCATCATAAAATCTAACTCTATATTCTAAACTATAATAAATAAATCAATATTATAAATTACATAATTTAAAATTATAAAAAGCTAACTAAACTCCTCTAATAACCTTATTATTATAAATATATAATTTTTTCTATTAAATAATTAGATAGTTGATGGTATTATAAATATATAATTGAACATAATTATAATAACTTTTTTATAATATTTAAATATAAAATATTTTGCATTTTTAAAGATATGTTAAAAAATGATGAAAGGCCCTCTCATCATTCTTTAACCATGGCGTATGGACACTCCGATCATTTAAGATACCAAACAAATGGCCAACAATTATTTATATGGAAGAACTTATCAATGCAAAAGACTTTGTCCTTAAGTATCATATTGCCCTAATAAATTAGTCATTAAAATAGAAAGAAAAGCTAGGAGGTAGATTTTATTTTATTTTATTTTGTCTTTTTGAATTGAACAAAGTAAAATTACAAAAGATTGTCAAAAGTGGTATATATAATTATTTTCTTTACCTACACTATTTTCAAATTCTAATACAATTGTGATTATACTTTCTATTTATATTTAAAGATAATATATTTATTATTAATTTATGTTATGGAAAAAAATTAATTGTTGAATATTTAATATTAATAATTGAAGAAATTTTTTATTAAATTATTAAAAAAATCATATGATATTATATTAGTATCTTAATAAAACATAATTTAAAATATAACTATTGTTTCTTATTGTATAATTATTGGTCAAACTTTTTTCTAGTCTATTATGTTAACAGAGTCATACTAATGACATGATTTGATGGACCATAATAATGGTGAAACAAAAGATTTAAATGGTCCACACCCCTAACTACTCTCTGATATAAAATGTTAATGGCAACATCATAGCATGTTGTCATGTAGATTAATTAAATTATGTACATCACTATTGGACCATCTCTCCTATAGACAATTATCATGTTAATGCATAAGGTTTAAAGTAGGTTCGAATTTTTCATAATTCATCAAAAATTAACAATTAAAAAAATTGAATTCAATTCTATTAACTAATTATTCCTTAAATTGAGCAATAACCTATTTTATTATATAAATTGTTTCTTTTAAGTTCCAAAATCTCTTATAATAAAAAACTCTGTGGTTTTTGAATCAAACTCATTGACCCATGTTTCATGAGTAGTGGTTCACATGAGTCCATGTCTCATGAGTACAAATAGTCCACTCAATGCCCATAGAGGTGGAACATTGAACCTTCTTGAAAGATCACCCATCCTAATACTATTCCAGCTCAAATATTTTTTATCAACCTAAGAAAAAACAAATCTTAAAATCCCAAACTATTAAAAACATTAAATTCCCAAACCGGTTTGAAGTATCATTTAAAAAATTTATTTTAAAAAATACACGTGTGAGAAACAGAAAAGAAAGGTCCCTTATTCCCTCCAAAGTCTTCATTTACAAATTTAACTGCTCCTCATTTTAAGGAAGATGGGACACTTTTCCTTTCCTGTCTCCGTTGATTTTTCTCGGGATCAAAAGTCTGCAAAAATAGGAGTCAGAGAGCCGCCTCCACCCTTAAACTCTTTTACTTCCGGACAATGAGTTGGAGAGATCATTTATGAACTGGTAAAGAAACAAATGGCTGTCTTAATCAACTGGGTTACGTACCTAGATATCAGCACCTCTGTTAAAACAATAGGCTTATCAGAAACTCTCAGCGTTTCTGTAAAAATAATTGGCATACCAGAAACTTCTCAGCATCTCTGTTAGACAATTGGCATACCAGAAACCTCTTTAAATAAGGGACTGATTAGCAGTCCGAAACTTGTGTTTTCAGCGAGGCAATTATGAAGAGCTAGAAATAAGGGCAGAGGAAGAGGATGGCACTGCCGCAGAGGAAGAGGACGGCCCTGCTGCTGTGGAAGAGGCCGACTGCGATGTGGAGTCAATGAACACGTACTGTGTATCATCAATCTCGCTCGTGATTACAGGTTTTAGTTTTGTTGCCTCCACCCTTGGTATTGGAGAATTTCCTGTAAGCATTGATACAACATTCGACATGGACGGTCTCTTTGATGGCGAGTCATGCGCGCACAGAAGGGCGATGTTTATCACTCTTGATACCTGCTGAGCATCGAACACTCCCTCCAGACTTGGATCCACAATACCCAGCCCTTCATTTCTTTGGTATAGTTTCCACGTCTGTAAAAATAAGCTTTGGTTAGCACTGGATAAACTCATATTTTAAATGAAAGATCAAACCTATAATTAGAGGTGTACCCAGGGCAGTAGAATCTGCCTATCAGGTGAAAGCTTATTTTGTATGGACTTTCTACCACTAACAATCTCCAGAACGACCACTCCATAGCTGTACACATCGGCTTTAACAGTTAACTGACCGTGGACTGCATATTCTGGAGCAGTATAACCTCTGCAATTCAAGTGACAGAGAGATTGAATTTTTTTGAAGTTTTATTGGATCTAAAGCACTGAAAAAATAGGGCTCATAAAGAACTAAATATTCTTACAGTGTTCCCCCTATCCTTGTGGTGAGATGAGTTCTGTCATGGGGGAAGAGTCTTGCCAATCCAAAATCTGCAATTTTAGGCTGGAATTTGTCATCTAACAGAATGTTGGCTGGTTTGATGTCTCTGTGCACGATACGAACATGAGAATACTCGTGTAGATAAGTCAGACCTCGAGCTGTTCCCAATATAATGTCGAAACGAGTTTCCCAACTGAGGCCAATTCCTCCTCTGCCTGTAAAATTGTTTTAACTTCATATTTAAATCGCAGTTGATCATTCCGAACAAATCTCAAGTATTTACAGAGAATTATTTTAGGGGATTGAGGAAAAATAATCCTTCACGGGAGTGATACTGACTGAACGCAATTTAAATTGTAATTAAAAAATGGCTGAGAGGTCAGGCTCCAAACCAAAGAGATGCTTGTCGAGGCTTCCGTTTGTCATGTAGTCGAAGACGAGCAGCCTTGTGTCTTCTAGCGTGGAGAATCCAAGTAATGTAAGCAGATTCCGGTGAGAGACACCACTGATAAGCTCTATTTCCGTTACGAATTCCTCGGCGACCCTATCCGATTCGCCTGGAAACAACCTTTTCACAGCAATTTCCCTCCCACTCTGCAGCCTTCCCTGTCAATTCTCAAACAATTCGCTCTGCTGTTACATTTGAGCGAGGGTTTTGAGCTAGGGTTTCATTACCAATAGAAGAGAAGAGATTGCCGTGTACCTTAAAGACTTGGCCGAAGCCCCCTTCGCCAATCTTGTTCTTGACATCAAAATTATCAGTTGCCTCTCTAAGATCTTCATAATCAAATCGCCAGGCTCTTTCCCCTAATTCCAATTCCCCGTCTGCAGAGGCCATTGTCAGCAGAGAATATTGAAAGGAAAACCAAACTACTGACAAATTTGTTACGGAAATCACCTGGCGGTTTTCTGGTTCGCCATTTCCTCAGAAAGCTGGGCTGCCTGCGTTTGCGAAGGGCGAAGAAAACAGCCACCATTAGAAGAACTACTCCACCACTAACTCCAACTATTATGCCTGCAATCTTCGCTTTCGATCCTCCATTTCCCTCTGTGTTCGTCGCTGCAAAGTTTTATAGGCAAACCTTACAATTCAACCATGAAAAACTGGAATTAAACCAATACTGAGCTTTCAGATTTAGAAATTAAATTACCGGAAATTCCATTTACAGAAACGAAAGAGTAATTGGCGTATCTTAAATAGCAACCGTCTACGAGCACTTGGCCTTCGAGAGACGGAAGGCAGTTTTCTATCACTTCCTGGGCTTTCTGCAGACATTTCTGGCAGTCTAGGGTTGAAATAGACATCCAACATTCAGCCAGAGCGTATATGCTGGATGAAGCCGACTCCACCGTCCACGCAACTGCAAAGCTCTTATTGTTGGGGGCTATATCAACAGTCTTGCTAAGCAATTTCTGCGTCTTTTGAGAAAAATTATCCGCACTGCTATTGGAAGAAGAGTTACATTCAGAGAAGTAATTATCCTGATATTGACTAAAAAATGTAGAGTTCTCGAAGCGCAAGTAACATCCGTCGACATATATCCGTCCCCCGTTTTGTGTGGGACAAAACTGGGCGAGTTGGTTCCGCGCCTCTTGAAAACATTGGGCACAGAGAGACAGAGAGAAATCAGCTCTGCACTGCGCAAGGCCATACACTTGATTGCCGGAATCCCCTTCAATATCTGTTCCGAAACGAGAAGTTGAGATGTTCTTGCTGAGTGATTCCAAAACTGTGTCAAGATTTGTGCCGAAAATGGTAGCGTTTAGGCGGTCGATAAGGCTACAGCCGTAGAGGGGATTTGTGGTATTATCTGCCATGGATTGGCCTGCCAAAACCAGGAATAAAGCCACATACACGGTGACCATCGACATCAATCCCATGAATGGCAACTGAAAGGACTTTTTGGCGAGGTCTCAGCAGTTTATAGAATTTACAAAATTAACACAGAAATTACAAAATAGCACTTAACAGTTGCTTTGCTTCGTCAACAGCTGAGCCAGAGTTTTTTAACTAGACCAGACGTTCAGAGAAGGTATCATCTCCTCAGTAATTTTAAAAAAAAAAAAAAAAAATTCTTATTGCTGAATAGAACTGATTTTGGATATTGAAGTTGCGGACACGCATTTATTTTCCACGTGTCAACGCATTTAGTGCTAAAGGTATCTTTTTGCCGAGAAGTAAACGATGGGTGGGTCGGGTCGTTGTTAATTTAGTGGATAAAGGGTTTTGACAATAGAATTAATGGGATTTAAGTTCAACATTTTGGTGCTCTAGATGGTTCATTAATGTTCTTGTTTTCTTTCTAAATTAGATGGTTCAAGTGTGTTGTTTCTTTTTAAATGTAGTCTATTGTTTTCTCTTAATCATTGTCTTTCATTTTCGACTTATTAGCTTTATATATTATGAGGGTTGAAATTAAGTTATCTCTCCTATTCATTAACTTAGTTTATATTTGAAATGTAAATTTGACTTGGATCAATTTCATATTACACATCTGAATTTCAAACTTTTAACTTTTGAATTTTAAATTAGGCCATGTCTCTATTTCTTACTAGTTGTAATGAGTGAATTAAAATACAAATTATTTCAAACTATATGGTAGAGATATTGTATTTAAGGCCTAACCCTAATTCATTTGAATCATCAAGTAGCATTTATGATAGATCCATAGAGATCATAACTAGACCATCCACATCACATCATTTGCTTAGAAACATCGAAGAAAATTAGTGTTCAATCATTGTTAAATTAGTCTACACATGGACGTGACAAAAGGAGAAGAAACCATGTCTAACAACTTCTCAAATGGTGTCACTTGACACCACCCCACTTCAAACACATGAACAACAATCCAAGGCAATGAACCTACAATTATCATATTTCAAGCAAGTAAAGTTCTACTCCACACACCAAAATCAATTTTGTAGCTAGAAATCTAAACTAAGGCATATATTCTAGTCATTTTTTGAGTTCTAATGTGTTTTTAATAAAGCCTACTTCTATGGTACCATGGAAACTTGATTTCTAATATATGTCACAATGATTTCATTGTTGGATTCTTCTATTTTATTTTCATATTAATTACACTAGTTATTACAATATCAGTTATCAGCCCCAATTCTAAATAGTAGACCTTCATTATTTTTTAATTATTTTCATTGAGTAAATTATTGTGTTCAAGCATTTATTTCATTTACATAAATTTGTGAGCCTAACCTTCTTACAACCCCTTAGGTTTTTTTGCTTCTTCATTAGGTTTTTAGGAATGATTCTATCGATTGTGTATCTTTCATTTTAGATCTAATTGTGGTTAGATCTACCCTTATTTATACCTCACTACTATTCAATTGATTAAGATTTGGATCTTCATTTGTAATATTTCTTTATCCCTAATTACCCACCCTCCCCATTCTTAAACTTTTCATTATAAACACCATTCCTATTCTCCTAGACACATTTGCTTCCTATATACTTAAGTTTATGACATTGATTGATATTCATATGATGCATCTAAGTATATTTATGTATTTTTTGTTATTACATATATTGAGCACATTTTCCAATATCTCATTATGGTTATCCTTTACTATGGAGACTAGTGTTGTGTACTTGATTATATTCATAGATAATCATTACATCAACAAGTCTTAGTCTCTTCTTTACATTACTGTCCTTTCTTATCATATATCTTTGATCTATGATTTATCACCTATATTCTCTATTCTCCTACTATGTCATTATTACATACATAAATCATTGCCTAGTCACTTATAAAGATGTGACACTTCTAGCAAACCCCTTAACCTGGGTATGTGCAGGATCATGATGGGCCAAAAAGTGGCGATATGATGTGTATGTGTAGGGTATATGGATGACGACTATTTTTTACCCAAAATTGATAAAATGAAAAGGGTTTTTAAAGGAGATTCTCAAATTTCCACCAATATAAATTATATGATTTATTTAGAATTTAATAAATAATTATTATTCATTTTTTATTCAAATTACGACTAAAGTCCTGATTGATAGGCTAATTGAAAACATCTATAACTTTCAAACAGTATCACATTTTTTGAATCTAAAACATACATCACATTCTATGCTTCACATGCTATAAGATTAAAAAAAATAAAAAAATTCATAAAGTTTTAACTAAGTTAAGGTGGTTAGACATACGAGTTTTTATATTTTTTAAAAGTTGTAATAAAAAATTCATAATTAATTATTTACTTACAAAACAAAATTACAAAAAAATATGCATCACATCGGGACATGAGTCATCTATTTATATATTAAATATTATAAAAAAATATTATCATATTATTGTCGTTATGGTGGTTGACAGACACCTACTTCTTATTTTTCCCCTAAAATTTAAGTACTACTGCATTGAAATTTCAAATTTTCACCAAATAGATTTTTTTTTAAATGAACCTAGTAGTTTAGAAACTACATTAAATTTGATACAGATTCTATTCTTACATATTTTTGAAATAATATAGATAACTTATTCAAATTTTTACATCAAGTTTCATAACTCTGATTTTTCTAAATTTTTTGCCACTTAAGGGCCTATTTTTACCATGATGATCTTGCACATACCAACCTATCTCCCTTGTTGGCCAGATGCATATATCATTACCTAGTCTCTTATAAATATGTAATACTTATAGGGCACCCATTAACCTATCTCCCTTGTCATCCAGATGCTCTGCACTTACCTTGTTATAGATTGTGGTAGGTTTTATTCTATGTCTTGCACCCTACCAATAGGTATATTTTACCTCTCTTTGATGAGGTTGATCTAATTTATTTTTTTGTTTAGTAATGCATTGACACATAATTACACCAAGTTTGACTCTTATGGAGATCAACGACCCTGATATAGCTTTGAAGAAGAATTATCATGTTACTAGTAGATTATTTCATATTTTCATTGTTAGGTCCAATTATTGAGGTTGTAATGGAGATTATTTAAAAGGGTTGTAGTCATATCATGTTACTATTATTTTAATGGATAGAGATATTAATGTCTATGAAGGAATTGGGAAAGGTGGATGACAATTTCTAGATATTATTTGACTCAATGTCAATTAATCAAGATCATGCTCATATATATATATATATATAGAGAGAGAGAGAGAGAGAGAGAATATTCAATGTTGTTCATAGAGATGCCACTGAATGAGAAGAAGGTAGCAATAAAACAATTGTCAACTTATTCCAAACAAAAACACTAAGAATTTGTATGGAAGGGAACCATGGAAGGGTATTAAAAATTCCAATGAATATATTGCTTATGATGTTGTTATTCAAGTTACAGTTTAAGTAAAGGAATCATAGTGCCTACCTCGACAAACCAAAAGCTTGGCCTTTCTTTCAAAGCTATGAGCTTAAAATAGTCTTTTTGTAAAAGTGACTTATGTCACTTATTGTAATCAAAAGTTAGAAAATAAATTTTATCTTTGGAAAAATTGAGAAAAGCTTAACCAAAATATATTTTATTTTATTTTATTTTCTCAAATATTTCAAAAGGTAGTTGAGGTAATTAATAGGTAGTTACAAGTTGGTTATCCAATGAAGCCTATAAATACAAGTTCATTTCAAATGTAAAGGGGAACTCATACAAGGGGGGAAGTATATGTATGCTTCTCTCCATCTCTCTCCATCTATCTATATGTATCCCTTCCATATCTATCTATCCCTCTATCTTCTCTCTCTTTATCTCTCCCTCTCCTTCTCTAAATACCCCTCTCCTTCTCCATATCCATCTCTATTTCTATATTCATCTCTATCTTTATCTCCTTACCCCTCTCTCTCGCACACTCTTCCCATCTCTATATCTCATTTTTTCTATCCCTATATCTCTGTCTTTCTTCCTATTGCAAAGCATGTCTCTCTTGGTAATGAAGCCTAATTATCTTCCTGATTCAGAGGTTTTGTTTCAATGGTGTATAGATCCCTATAAGTGTCCATGCATACTTGATTTGAAGCTGTCACTTCTCCATTCAGACCTTTGTTGCACAAACAATATCGTTTGCTAAATGGCCTACCATGTGAACTTGCATTCTATACAAATATATGCAAAAAATAAAACATTGTTTTCCTAATTGACCTTCCTTACTTTTAGAGTGCCCATTGCACACAAAGGTGTGATTGTTAGTTTAACTAATTTTATATAATCACACTTTTTTGCTATTTTTTTTTATCATTTATCGCAAAATAGTGATGGATAAGATAGCAAGTTTTTCCATTTGATTTTGAATGGATAGTCAAGTCTTAACTAGAAAATTCAAAGCTAGACATGCAAAATTTTAAACGATAATATTTATTTAATTTTATAGACTTTATTCAAATAAAGATGATTTTATTTTATTTTACTTATGTAATTTTGAGAAATAAAATAAATAAACAATTCTGATAATATAATATAATATTTTTTAAATAATGAAATAAAATTTATTTAAAAAATAATAATCTATGATAATATCTATTGTAAGATTATATATATATATATAACACATTAAAAAATTATATACTTCAGATTACCTTTGTACCTACAATTCATACATCAAAAAATAAAATATAAATTCTAAGAGTATACTCCAAACTATAATCAATAAAAAAAATTATAAATTATATAATTTAAAATTAAATAATTAATAATAGAAAAATAAATTAAACTTTTTTAATAACTTTGTTATTACAAATAGATAATTTTATTTATTGAATAATTATATTTAAAATATATATTAATTATTGAGTAACAATAAAACGATTACATAATTATAATATTTATTTTTTCTTAAAATTTGTAAAACATGAATTATTTTATAATTTTGAAGCTATGCTCCAAAATATGAAAGGCCTCGTCATAATTCTTTATTCGGCCTTTGTCCATAGCTAAACAAAAATATTTAATATTAATAATCAAGTAAAAATGTTATATATTTATGTATATGGACATTTTTTTGATTCGTAAGATAAGATTCTATATTAAAATATTAAAAAAGTTTTACAGTATCCACCATGACTGAGACAGCTAGCAACCCAAAAATCCAACCAGCCACCCCGACACAAACCAAACCACGTAGGGTCAATACAAACTGTGATTTCAAAATTAGGGAAGCCTGGAAGCAAAATTCCCTGCAACGCATAATCATATACATCTAAACACCATACCTATACTTACCATACCAAGAAAAAAGCCAGCTTCAAACTAACCCAGAAAGCCATTCACAAATAGAAATTCACAGAAATCGTTGACCACACAAGCCCAAAGGAGTGGGGGATGTTGAAGGCCCGCAACAGAAAATTAGTCCCAACAACAGCAACTTATTTGTGCTCAACCAGAGCCATCCCTTTCAGATCAAAGATAAAGGAATAGTATTTTACCACTTCACCTGGCTTGAAGAGGGTGTGAATTTTGTGTATCCTTGGCATACCCATTCTGGAAATGGCCACAGTGAGAACTCTGTCCATCCCAACCAGCCTATCCGCATAAAAGAGCTTCTTCATCAACACCCCGACATCTTTCTTCTCCATCCTTATCTCTAATAGCGCAGCCAAAAATCTTGAGATGATATGCATTCCCACATGCTTGGTCTCACCATTATTTATGAAACCTTTACCCAAAACCATTTTCACTACAGTGATGATAAATGGATCATACTTCTTCAAAAACCGTTTGAGACGTTGGTTCGAGATTTCACCACGGAAATCCATCTCCCGCACAGAGCTATCCAATTGGATAGGGGTGTCAACGCCAATGTTTGCAAGCATCTCTGTCGACCACGAATTTAGATTGTCTGTCCATTGTGACAGTAATCTATAACCCACACCAAACGCCAAATAAATGCACAATGCAGATGGTATGAGATTCCAATGGAAATGCAGGTAACAAATGATATAAGCATTTGTGGAGGAGGTGATGTCTTATAGCAAAATAATGAAGGTGGCAAGTGTTACTGTCATGAATTCCACCATAGTTGCATGAATCAATCCTTACCACAATTCCCCAGATCGAAAATGATTGCATGAACCACCAAGTTGCAGGCTTTGTAATACCCCTTGAAATTTCATTATTGCCCTGACAACGAGAACATGAATGCAGGATACGCGTAGTTTACCACCTTGTCATCACGACCCACCAAATCTTGCCAAGAATAAACTCCCCCATGCCTCAGACTACGACCCATCCACATGATATGTGTGGGGAAGGGAACCCACCCAACCTCCCACGTACATTTTAATAGAGCATGATTTAATGTGTAATTATTGTTTTAAATTATATACAATTATAGGCTATTTTTTTTCTTGTTTATTACAATACATAAGTAAAGGCATATAAGTAAAGGCATATTAATGGTATGATTTGGTGGGTCATAATGATGGAGAAACAAAAGATTTAAATTGTGAGTGTCCATCACTATTCAATGATATATTTTTGAGTGTCAATGTCATACTATATTGTCATGAGTTTATATATATAAGGAAGATCATTAACTTTTTTATTTCCCCTATTCCCTAACTTTTTTCAAGATCGAAACTCTTCAAAAATAGTATTCAAAGAACCACCTCCACCCTTTATGAAACTATTTACTTTCAATCAATGGGATGGAGAGAATATTTACGCATTATTGAAGGAATAAATGTTAAGGCATTGTCTTGATCAACTAGATTATAGAGATAGCATCTCTATTAAACAATATGCATACCTAAAACCTATAATATCTATTGATTGTTGAACTATATGCACATCAATTGATAAATTCATCAAAATTGAAATTGATATACTCACCAACATTTTACACACACACATGCATGTCCACATGTACATACATATGTTGGAAAAATAAGGACAGACAACTGAGAGGGGGGGTGAATCAGTTGTCACAAAATAATAAAAATTTTCAAAATTTACTTTACTTAATCTCAAATCTGATGAATAATCAATTAACCATAAGCAATTAACACATCAAAGAGATAGAGAACACCAAGATTTTTTTCATGGAAACCCTGTTAGGGGAAAAACCATTTTGGATGTTAGTCCACAATATTATACCCTGTTAAAAGTATAATGAAAACAATAAAGGGGGATGCACATGCATTCAAGCACATTTTCTAGAGCTCACTGTTCAATCACAGAAGGGGCTCACTACCCAACAATATAGAATAGGATTAAATCCAGAGGGTACAAACTAAGAAACTAGCTTCTACACAAGCCTAATAACAGCTCCAATTAAGCACAAAAAAATCCTTCACTTTTCACTCAAACTACTTCACACTTTGCTCGATCTTCTTCACACTCTACTGTGCAATTGAATGATATTCACATATACACACATAGGAGCACACCCAACACACAAAGCACACTTTGCACCAATGAAACAATCACTCTTATACATTTGCTACATGAGATTACATTAACAACTTAGTCAACCAGAAAACTAAAAAAAAATTACAATGTCGGCCCAAATTTACAATTAAATTTTTAATGTACATCAAAACACTGTAAGCCAAAACAATGATGTGACCCACAATAATATTCACGAGCGCACCAATCATTCAAATTTTACTTTTCAAGGATCCACAACACACTAAACAATGTGGATGTACCACAAAGATAGAGAATGATCTAGAGACATCCAAGAACACCAAGAAACAATAGAGAAACATCTGCAACAACTAGAATTACCTAAATCACACAATCTTCACTTAGGAACACTAACATATACCACAACACGGTCAAATATATATGCGGACCTCTGCAACTTCTGGAAGATGATCTAGATACTCTCAAGAATAAACCCTTTAGTCCACAACAGGTGATCTTCAACATACAAAAAAAGACACCTTCATGACCTACACAGTTCCACTAGGAACCTAGAACACTTTTTTTACAATTTTCTCAATATCCTCGACATATACAACCTCTGATGTATTGAAAGCTAATAGTGTTGACATTAATGACAACCACATATCAGCAACACATCCACAACATCCAACAATCTCCCCCTTTGGAATTGATGGAAAAACATGATGTGAAAAATACCATCAACCCAACACACTTGCTTCTTAACTACTTTTCTCCCATAAGGCTCTTCTCCTTGGAAGATTTTTCACATTGCACTTCTCCCCCTTAGAAATCAATGGAAAAGGTAACCATGACCTTTCCATATACATGCTTTGAACCACATATCTTAACATCTAACTACTCCCCCTGAGTAGCAGCCACAGAAACATCAATCTGGATCAGAATATAGCAATGTAGCTCACAGATTGATGCAAGTAAATGTATCTTTTAGTTCTTATTAGAAGGGGTAATAACCCCTAGCATTGCTCTGAGATACTCAAAAGTATCCTTTGGCAATGACTTAGTAAAGATGTCTGCAATCTATTCTTTGGTAGCCACATACTCCAATCTGACTTCTTTCTCATTCACTTTCTCCCTCAAGAAGTGAAACTTTATTCATATATGTTTAGTCTTAGAGTGTAGCACCAAATTCTTTGAAATATTTATTGCACTTGAATTTTCACAGTATATGGCAATAGGATCTTCATATATCACCCTGATATCTTTCAACATTTGTTTCATCCATATCACTTGAGTACAATTATTTGCAGCAGCAATATATTCTTCTTTAGTAATAGATAGAGAAATGGAATTCTTCTTTTTGCTCAACCAGGATACCAACTTCTTCCCTAGGAAGAAAGAACCACCACTAGTACTTTTCCTGTCATCTACATCTCTAGCTCAATCTGCATCAGTATATGCACTCAAAGTGAGATCATCATCCTTTGGGTACCAACATCCAAAGTCAACTGTTCATTTTAGATATCTGAAGATTCTTTTAACAATAGTCACATGTGATTTTTTTGGATCAGCTTGAAATCTAATAACCATACATACAACATGCATAATATCTAGTCTAGTCTGGGTTAAATAGAGCAATCCATCGATCATTGACCTATATCTATTTTGATTCACCTTAGGAGAATCATCATTTTGTGTTAGCTTGCATCTGGTCACCATGGGAGTACCAACAAGATTTGATTCTTCCATCCCAAATTTCTTCAGTAGCTCTCTCACATATTTGGATTGAGATATGAAAATTCCCTTGTCTAACTGGATAACTTGCAATCCTAGAAACAACTTCACCTCTCCAATCATACTCATCTCAAATTCATCCTTCATCTCATCAACAAACTTCATACATAGATTGTCATCTCCTCCAAAAATGATGTCATCAACAAAAACTTCTATAATTAACTCTTTATCATGATCCAATTTGAAATATAAGTTGCTATCAATAGTACCTTTAGTGAATCCAAGCTTCAATAAGTATTTGTCCAATCTAGCATACCAGGCTTTAGGGGCTTGCTTAAGTCCATATAGAGCTTTCTTTAAGTGGAAAACCATATATTCCTTGTTAGTTAGCTGAAATCCATCTGGTTGTTCAATGTATACTTCTTCTAGTTCTCCATTTAGAAATGTCGACTTCACATCCATTTGATAGAATTTCTAGTTCTTATATGTAGTATAAGTAAGAAATAATCTAACAGCTTCAATTCTGGAAATAGGGGCAAAATTTTCTTCAAAATTAACACCTTCCATTTGAAAATACCCTTTACATACCAGTCTTGCTTTATTCCGGACCACTTCACCTTGTTCATTCAGCTTGTTCTAAAACACCTATTTAGTACCAATCACATTTTTGTTTTTAGGTCTAAGAACCAGTGTCCATGTGTCATTCTTTTCAATCTATCTCAAATCTTCCTTCATAGCTTCCATCCAGTGTTCATCTTGGCAGGCTTCAATGACATTTTTAGGTTTAATCTTGGAAATTAGGCAATAATCTTCTGCAATCTTTATTCTGGTTTGCACTCCTTTATTCTTATCTTCTATAATTTTGACTTTCAAAATGATTTAGCTTTACATACTTTGGAGTTTTGGGACTTTCATGAGCTTCTAGTTCTTCTAATCTTTCTTTTGCACTTGCACTTGTCTGTGCTTCTTGACTTGATTTACTAGAACGAATTGAGGTTGCTTTACCGAAACATATGGAATAATCTAAAGTTGATTTTGTGTTTGAGAATTCTTCCCTTAGCTTTTATTGTCTTCATCTAAATCATAACGATAATATCTAGATGATTTGGCCAAGTCCTTTGTTATAGCACCGGTAGGCCTTTCTTTTATCAGAGTAATCTAAAAAGATTCCTTCATCACTTTTTGCATCAAACTTTCCTATATCATCATCTCTCTTGATATAACATTTACTTCCAAAGATCTTGAAATATTTAATAGTAGGCTTATAACCAAACCATAGCTCAAAAGGGGTCTTTCTAGAATTACCATTAACATTTACCTAGTTTAAAATATACACAGCAGTGCTTACAACTTTACTCCAATAGATTTGGGGCTCATTTCCTTCTATCATCATTGTTCTAGTAGCATCCAAAATTGTTCTATTCTTTCTCTCTACAACTCCATTTTGTTGAGGGGTTCGGGGAGTAGATAAATGTCTTCTAATTCCATGTTCTTCATAAAAAGATTTGAACTCCCTAGAGGTGAACTCACCACCTCTGTCAGATCTCATACACTTGATTTTTAGACCTTTCTCATTCTCTGCCATTGACTTGAAAATTTTGAACTTTTCCAATGCTTCACATTTTTCTCTTAAGAAGGAAACCCATATAATTCTAGAGTAATCATCAATAATCAACATAAAGTGCCTTTCTCCATAAATACTTCTGACTCTGGAGGGACCACAGAGGTCAGTATATAGCAGCTCCAACAAATCATTTGAATGAAAATATTTTCTTTGAAAGGAGACTCTAGTCTATTTACCCATCTAACACTCCTTACAAATTGTGTTAGTAGGCTTCACTAACTTAGGTAGATCTCTTACTGCTTAAGTGGAACTTACCTTGAAAATTTTATCAAAATTTACATGACACAACCGCCTATGCCACAACCAACTTTCATCTACTTGAGTAATTAAACAAATCCCACTAGTAGTATTCAAGTGAAAAATATTACCTTTTGTATTTCTACCTATAGCAATCATATTGCCAGAACTTCCACGTATCTTGCATCTTCCATCTTTGAATTGAATATCATAGACTTTGTCCACCATCTG
This sequence comes from Sequoia sempervirens, assembly GCA_007258455.2. Taxonomy (NCBI): domain Eukaryota; kingdom Viridiplantae; phylum Streptophyta; class Pinopsida; order Cupressales; family Cupressaceae; genus Sequoia; species Sequoia sempervirens. The sequence continues at coordinate 15,252 of VDFB02197474.1, read as the reverse complement.
TCCAACACTCAAAAGATTGTGCTTCAGGCCTTCAACATAAATAACATCATCAGTGTTATCCTTACCACCAAGGAAAATAGAACCTCTATCACGAATCATAGTAGCATTGTTGTCTCCAAATCTTACAACACCACCATCATACTTCTCTAGAATTACAAATTTGTTTTTATCACCAGTCATATAATGTGAGCATCCACTGTCAATAACCGACTCATCCTTTTCTTCAACTCAGGTTGCAAGAGCTCTCTCATCTTTAGCAGATTTAGTAGCCACAAGACTATTTTCAATGGTAGCAATGAAAACCCATTCATCTTCATTTCCATTATCTTTATCAGACTCATCATCAGTCACTCCTTCATCAAAGTAAATCTTTTGGAATCTAGGCTTGTTAGGCTTAGATCTAGGAACTCTTTCAGGACATCTTAATGCAAAATGACCTATTTTACTACAAGAAAAACATTTAATAGGCAACACTCCTTCATACTTACCTTTTCCTTTTCCTTCTTTCATTACAATTAGTTCTTCCAATTCTTCTACCTCTCTTTCTTTATCTTCAAGTTGTTTTAGTTCTTCATCATACTTGGATATCTTCCTGGAACACTCTCTCAGACCATATCTTTGCTTGTTACTTTCGGATATAGTAGCCTTGAATGCAGATTCAGTCTTTGGAACAGATTCACCAAATTCACTTAATTCAAAAGTAGCAAGCTTACCAACCAACGTGTCTCTTGTCATCTTTGTTACTGATCTGAGCTCTTCAATAGCATGAGCCTTCACTTTGTAGGAGGGAGGCAATGATCTGAGTATCTTAGCCACAATTTCATCCTCATCCAGAGAACCACTAACAAATCTAATAAGCATAGAAAACTCCTTCACCTTTCACTCAAACTACTTCACGCTTCGCTCGATCTTCTTCACACTCTGCTCTGCAATCAAATGATATTTGCACATACACACATAGGAGCACACCCAACACATGAAGCACACTTTGAACCAATGAAACAATCCCTCTTATATATCCTCTACATGAGATGACATCAACAACTTAGTCAGCCAGAAAAATAAAACATATTTGCAATGTTGGCCCAAATTTACAATTAAATTTTCAATGTGGATCAAAACACTATTGGCAAAAACAATATTCACAAGTGCACCAAATATTCAAATTTTACTTTTCAAGGATCCACAACACATTACCACCATCATGTCAGCCAAGAACATGAAAAGCCAAACATACAGAGAAAAATCTTCAACCAATAGCACACCGAACAATGTGGACGTACCACAAAGTTAGAGAATGATCTAGAGACATCCAAGAACACCAAGAAACAATAGAAAAACATCCCCAACAACTAGAATTGCCAGAATTGCACAATCTTCACTCAGGAATGTTGATAGAGACCACAAAAATATTGTTAGACCACAACACGATCAACTCTATACGTGGACCTCTGAAAATTTTGGTAGATGATCTAGATACTCTCAAGAATAAACCCTCTAGTCCACAACAACTGATCTTCAACGTATAAAACAGGATGCCTTCATGACCTACACAGTTCCACTGGGAACTTGTAATACTTTCTTTTACAATTTTCTCAATATGCTCGACATATACAGCCTCTGATGTATTGAAGGCTAATAATGTTGACATCAATGACAACCACATATCAACAACACATCCACAACATACAACAACATACACACACATATACATACATACATACATACATACATACATACATATATTTATATATGCATATACATATATATATGTATATGTATATGTATATATATATATATGTATATATATACATATATATACATATACATATGTGTAGATATATACATATACATATGTGTATGTGTGTATATATATATATTGTAGTGTTGAAAAAGTAATCCTTTTTCACACTTAGTTTGGATAATTGACATAAAATTTAAATTAACTATGTCTTGGAGTGGTGTTCTAGTATATTGTACACATTCACATCATTCTAGGATCTTTATTTGAGTAAAATTTACCTTAATGGTCCTTTTCAAGAGTGTTGTAAAGAGTTGTAACACACTTTCACACTTTTCTAGGGTTTATTTAATGAATTAAGCCTAATGGGCCCCTTTTAACGAAATGAACTTAATGTGTACCTTATTTAAGTGTTGTAAAATACACACTTCCACATTAATCTAGGGTCCTCTTAATTAATTGTGATTAATTAGTGTCAATGAGTCCAAATAATGACTCATTTTTGTTAAGATTTAACATATGTTTGTTATTGTTACTACGGAATTTTATCACCTGGTTACTAATACTTTCTATGTTATTTCCCTAAACTTATGAACTTTGGGCATGAACTTATCCCTGTAACTTTTGATAGTATTAACCTACTATTTGACATATCTATATTAATTTTACATGTGATTGAATGAATGTTATTCTAAGGTGATTATGGATATACAATTGTCTTGTGCACACTAATGTTATAATGCAAGTTCACATTAAGATGCAGATATAAATGAAGCTTGCAAGGTGGAAGAAGTTCATGCCAGCTGGCCAATTGTTAAAGGAGTCAAATAGAAATGAACATTAAAAGAGGTCAATGGTGGGAGAATTCCAATGGAGGGAAACTTCCAGCTCATGTGGAAGTTATAGCTTACCTTTAAATGACCATGTCTATTAGTTGAGTAGATTTAGGAGGTGTTGCTATGTTATATCCTCATTGAGGCAAGACTGGTTTGACTATATTTGGCACATGCATAACTTCCTCTTTTTCATCCTTTTAATAAATGGTGTCCTCTTATTCTATTAGAGTCAACTACCCAGTTAGTTAGGGTTAGTTAGAAGTTTTCCTTCTATAAATAATGATTAGATGTTCCTTTTTTGGAGGTTGGATGTTTTGATATTGTACTTTCATTTTTCAGTTTCAAGGAATACAATCATGTTTATGCTATGATGCAACCATGTTTTCAATGAATAAAATGATACTTTGATTTGCTGAGTCTGACTTTGTTTAGGGAAGACTCATTCAAGGGGGACCACTTGGTGAGAATTCCATATATTTGGTTTAGTAGTTACTTTTTTGTTCAACAATTAGTTATAGTCTTAGCAGTTGTCTATTCCTACAACCGTTAGAACTATGTTCTATGTCTATTCCTGTTGCCAAGGTAGACAGAGTAACTTCCTGTCTGTTTACTGAGATTTATGTTTTTGTAATTCATTTCAATTCAGTTTAGTTGTTGATTCTTGCTCTGTACTTATGCTAATTCCTCTCAAGCATTTTACTTTCAATACTATTTCCTTCCTAGTTATAAGATAAGGATGACTACAACTGAGTCCTAGTGCACAAATAGTGCTGACACATTTCAAGTTCACATCCATGGGTTGATAATGAAATGAACCTTCATGATGAACAAGATAACTCTGTAGTGAAGATATCTAATCTCTAAGTTAGATTTTTAAGGGTTTAGGTATTAAACCATTATAGGCCAACATTTTTGGCATCATTTCTAGGGATGGTGTCAAACTAGGAAGTTCTTTGGAGTCATTTCCAGTTTCTTTCTTGTTTTTAGTATCTCTAAAGTTTTTTCTTATCATACCTTTCATTTGAATAAAGTAATGATTTTCTATTCTTTCACCAATTCTTTGTGTGAGTTGGCTGATATTGAAATAATACCTAGGGGCAAGAGAAGAGATGATCATGGGAGATTCCTTCCTAATGATCATAATCGTGATAACTAGCTAATTGAGTTTCAAAATTTGCCACTAAGATAAAGAAGAAGAGGAAAATCCTTTTGCTGATCCATTTCCCAATTTGATTAATTTTGAAACTTCCTCTAAAGAGCAAGCTACCCAAAACCTGATTGAGAATCCATTTGCTTTGATAATCCATCAAGCAATTATGGTTGGCCAAAACCCAAATAGACCTAATCAACCATCTTTTTCATTCCCTATCACTCACCAGAATGAAGTTGATAACCTTAAGGACATCCCTACTTCAGTTCTTCCTAAATTCTATAGGCTTGTAATAGAGGACCCTGACACTTTCTTGTTTTAATTTGATATCCTTTGCAGAAGCTATGATTACACTACTTATGCTCATAGGCTTAAATTGTTTCCTACTACCTTGAAGGAAGCTAAATTAAGATGGTTTATGGTCTTAGGTAGGAATATTGTAGAGACTTGGGATGACATGAAAACTAAGTTTCTTGAAAAATATAAAGAATGTTGTAGAGGTAGTGATATGAGAGGAGATGATATCTTCGGGATGCAACAGAAGGAGGATGAAAGTCTAGAGGACTATATTTCAAGGTTCCTATTTTGTCTGCAGAAATCCCCACATCATGCACTCAATGAAGAGTCTCAAAAGTTTCTCTTCCTTGGAGGGATCAATGAAAATAACATTGATGTTTTGGAATTGATAGGAGGAGATATCACCCAAGTTCCCTGGGATGATATTAAGAAGATATGTCAAAATTATTCTAGGGAAACTATAAAGAAAGGAAGAGGTTAACAATCTTCTATGGGTAAATCCTCCACTAATGGAGTTTCAAGGATGGAAATCACTCATTTTCTGGTAGATTTCAAGTAGGATATCACAAATAATATGGCCACTCAAGTAGATACACTTGAAGCAAAGAAAAAACATGAGGCAAAGGCAATGTTGGCAGAATATTGTCCTCATTGTAGGAAAAAGAAGAAGGATAGTAGATGCAAAATGGTAGCCAACATTGAAAGCAAGAAAATTCCACTAGGATTTAGGCCAATTTAGGGTGATGATGATCAGGTTTTTTTCATTGCACAAAGAAGGCCATGGGCTCCAAGACAAGGTATGCCACCAGATCCATTATCTTTTAGTGTACCTTATTTGAATTCTTATGCATCCAATAATCAATGAAAAAACCAATACCCATCAAACTTTGGAGGCTATCCACCTTAGCCTTGGAACTACCCTCCAAATACTCGGCGCAATTACCAAAACTCTCCACCTTAGTTGCAACAATTCTAGGGGAATTGGCAGCAACCTCCAAGAAACATCAAATAGACATCCCAATGGAGGGGAGGACAACAATGGAAAAACTAGGTATCTGGTTACATACAACCACCTCCATAGCCTCAACAACCTATCATAATGCCTCTTCCTCCTAAATCAAACTCTAGCATGCCTAGACCTACTCAGTTACCAACTCAACCCACACCTAACCCAAATAAAAAACCATAGTAACAACCAATTTACTCTATAGATCCAACCAGTTTCTTGCATATGTTGTGACTGTAAGTGATATTAATCTAGATTCAAGAACCACTTTGTCATCTCCCTCCACTCCTATCATAATAGAGCTTCATGTGGAAGAAGAGGAGCACCAAAATTTATTCGATATCCCTACTCAGTCAAGTGTGCCCAAGAATCTTGAACCAGTTTAGCAGTCTAATCAAGATCCACCATTTCCTCAAAGGTTAGAAGTTCTTAAAAACAAGGAAGAGAAGGAAGAAACAACCTTTGATATTTTGGATTAGTTGAAACACATATGTGTCAAGATACCTTTGTTCTAGGCCATAAAATATGTTCTCATATATAGTAAGGCAATCAAGGAAGCATGTCTCAAAAATCCAACGAAGAAAAAGGACCCCACCACCAATCATGTGGTGGGGCAATTGGAAGATATCATGCTTGGGAAAATAATTGTTCCTAAATATACTAACCCAGGTAGTCCTATAGTTGGAGTCATTATAAATGGAATCCAAGTAAAGAATGCTCTTATAGACTTGGAAGCAACTATTAATGTGATGAATAAGGATATCCTACATCAACTGAATGTTACAAATATAAGACCTACTCCTACTATCTTATAGCTTGCTGATAGTTCCATTGTCAAACCAGATGGTATAGTAGAAGACCTTGTTGTCACTCTAGACTCTTGGGAATATCTAGTAAATTTCAAGATCCTTTCCCCTAAAGCTACATTAGGAGGGTATCCCATTATTTTGGGAAGGATGTGTTTAGCTACAATAGATCTTAGATTGGATGTTGGTCAGTGGACATGACTATTTCGGATGGGATAAGCACTAAAAATCTTGTCCTTTATCCTCTTGCTCAACCATCCCATGATATGGATAACCCCATTTGGCCACATGTTGGAGAAGAGGCTGAGGAGGTCAATGCAGTGGCACAACTCATGATGATAGGAAAAAGTCCTTTCATGAAACTTCAGGAAGAAGATGAAATATTATCTCATATAACTTAGAACCATTATGAAGTGCATGAAGAACCACCCACTCATGAACCTAGTTATGCATGTCCATTGTAGATACTTCTACCAGCTTCTCCTGCACTTGAATTTCCTGCAATAGTAGACATGCTTCATACATTGTTACCTCATGAATGAAAAATTCCAAGCATTAGTGAAACAACCATGATTGAGTTGACCACACAAGTACAAGTTTCAGAGGGGAAACATTTTAATATTAATAGAAAACTTAGTCAAGGGTAGTAGTTGTCCTTGAAAAACCTATTGAAGTTGCAACAACATGCATTTGCATGGGATTACCATGACATGAAAGGATTAGATCCCAAACTTTTTACTCATTGGATCTACTTAAGAGATGACTGCATACCAGTAAGGCAACCACAAAGGAGAATCAACCCTACACTAAGGGAGATTGTGAAAGGGGAACTACATAAGTTATTGGATGCAAGATTTATCTACCCTATCTCAGAAACCCAATGCGTGTCCCCTTTGGTAATTGTGTCTAAAAAGGGGGGTAAATGGAGAGTTTTTGTTGACTATAGAGAACTAAACTTTACCACCAAAAAGGATCACTTTCCCCTTCCTTTTATAGACCAAGTATTCAATCCACTTGCAGGTAAGCAGTAATTTTCCTTCTTAGATGGATTCAGTGATTATAATCAAATACAGATTGCACTTGAAGATCAAGAGAAGACAACTTTTACCTATCCTTGGGGGACTTATGCCTATTTTGTACTCCTATTTGGTTTATGCAATGCACCTGCCACCTTCCAAAGAGTAGTTATTAGTATATTCTTAGATATTTCACATGATTGTATGGAGATCTACATAGATGATTTTACTACTTATGGAACTGATTTTGTAGAAGCATTAGAGAAACTGGGTATATGCAGGATCATCATGGAAAAAACAGGCCCCTAAGTGGCAAAATATTTAGAAAAAACAGAGTTAGGCAACTTGACATAAAAATTTGGATAAGTTTTCTATATTATTTCAAAAATATGTAAGAATAGAATATGTAGCAAATTGAACGTAGTTTCTAAACTACTAGGTTTTTTTTTTTTAAAAATCTATTTGGTGAAAATTTGAAATTTCAATGCAATAGCCCTTAAATTTAAGGAAAATAAGAAGGTGTCATCTAACCACCCTAACCATAATAAAATGATAATACTTTTTTATAAGATTTTAGATATAAGTAGAGAACTCGTGTCCTAATGTGATGCATATTTTTGGAATTTTTTTCAAGTAAATAATTAATTATGAATTTTTATTACAACTTTTAAAAAATATAAAAACTTATATGTCCACTCACCTTAACTTGGTCAAAACTTCATGAAATTAATTTTTTTTAATCATATAGTATGTGAAGCATACAATGCACACATGTTTTGGATTCAAAAATGTGATACCGTTTAAAAGCTATAGATGTTTTTCAATCAACCTATCAATCAAGACTTTAGTCAATTCAAATAGAAAATGAATAATAATTATCTATTAAATTCAAAGTAAAGCATAATTTATATTGGTGGAAAGCTGAGAATCTCCTTTAAAAACCCTTTTCATTTCATCAATTTTGGGTATAAAAAAAAGTCGTCAGCCACAAACCCTACACATACCCATCATATCACCACTTTTTGGCCCATCACGATCTTGCACATACCCACCTAAGAAAGGTTTTACAGAGATGTGAGGACCATAATCTTTCTTTGAATAGTGAGAAATGTTTTATGATGATGCATGAAGGAGTGGTCCTTGGCCATTATATCTCTCAAAAAGGAATTCAAGTGGACCCATCCAAATTTGAGGTAATTAGCAATATTTCTATGTTTATAAGCAAAAAGATGTTAGAAGTTTCCTAGGACATGCAGGATACTACAAGTGCTTCATAAAATATTTCAGTAAGATGGCAGCACCACTTTATAAACTTTTAACTAAAGATGTTGAGTTCCAATGGATAGAGGATTGCGATAAAGCATTGTCTGATTTAAAAACAACATTAACCCATGCTCATGTGCTCAAAGGCCCTAATTGGGTACTTCCTTTCCATATTCACACAGATGCATCAGATTATGCTATAGGGGTTGTCTTAGGAAAAAAAGAGGGGGCAATAGAGAAAGCAATCTACTTTGTCAGCAAGAACCTAAAAGGGACTGAGTTTAACTACATAGCGACAGAGAAGGAGATGTTGGTAGTCATTTATGCTCTCAACAAGTTCATAAATTATATCACAGGATACCAAATCTTTTTAATGCAGCCATAAGATACCTTATGAACAAGCCATTGAATTTAGGAAGGTTAGCAAGGTGGTTGCTGATGCAGGAATTTGATATCACCGTTATAGATAGGCTAGGTGAGGAAAATGTTGTGGTAGATTTTCTCTCCAGATTGACTACATCAAAGGACACTCAAGTCATTGATGACTCCTTTCCAAATGAACATTTGTTCTCCATCAGTGTGCACACACCTTGGTATGTAGATATAGCCAATTATCTAGTTACAAGAAGAGTTCCCCTTCATTTCTCTCCAAAAGAGCGAAGGGCTCTTATTGAGAAAATTTTTCCATTCTCATGGATTGTAGGTTGTTTATTCTATACTAGACCAAATCATGTGATGAGAAGATGTGTAAGAGAGGATGAACCCTATGATATAATACATGCATTCCATAATGAACCTTGTGGGGGTCACTTTGCAGCTAAGAGAACATCCATGAAGATTCTCAATACAGGGTATTACTAGTCCACACTTCATAAGGATGCAGGAAAGTACACTAGAAAGTGTGATAGATGTCAAAGCATGGGCCAACCAACTAAATCAGATGAGATGCCTCTATACCCTCAAGTAGTTATCACACCATTTCATAAATGGAGACTTGATTTTGTAGGTACAATTGATCCACCATCAAATGGAAAATGTTACATCTTGGTTTGTACTAATTATGTGACTAAATGGGTTGAGGTCAAAGCCATGAAACATGCTAGGCAAAATAAAGTTGCAGAATTCCTCTATGAAGAAATATTCACACGCTATGGAGTTCCTAGAGAGATATCTACAAATCAAGGGGCTTAGTTCACATCCACTCTTGTCACAAAATTGGTAAATGAGTATAATGTCAGGCATAGGAAATCTACACCCTATCACCCTTAAGCCAGTGGCTAGTCAGGGGTAAAAAATAGGGAAATAGAATCTATTTTGACCAAAATAGTAGCAATCCACAAAAAATATTGGGAAAATAGGTTGCCAGAAGTTGTTTGACACTATAGAACCACTATTGGTTTTACTCCCTTTGAACTATTATATGGAAAGACAGTAATGACGCCTATAGAGTTTGAGCACAAAATTCTTAAAACAACACTAGATCTTGGAATAGATATATCTGAGGCATAAAAGGATAGGGTTATACGACTGAATGCCTTAGATGAGATAAGGAAATCATCTCTCCACCATGCTGAGATGGTCCATAACTAGATATTTAGATGGCATGATAAATACATCAAAGAAAAGAAGTTCTAGCCAAGTGACCAGGAACTTCTTTGTGATTCCAGGTATAAAGACAACTTAGGAAAACTTCAAACTCGGTGGTTGGGACCATATGATATTGTAGAGGTCTTCCCCAATGGTGTTCATTTAGCTTACAACAACTGATCCTGTCAGGTTCAAGCTCCTGGTCAATGGTCATCATCTCAGGCTATACCATAATCCTACCTCAAAACATGAATTCATGCAATAGTTTATTGAATAACAAAACTTTGAAGTTGTTGCAGCTGAACGAAGTGGACCTAGTGTCCAAACTTCTAGCTAGTCAAAGGTACACATGCAACCATAATAAAGATTTCCACTTTTTGTGGGAATTCATTTCTTGATTAATACAACTACTTTTCCATTCATCTCTATCCCTTCTCTCTTCCATCACTCCACCATCACTTCATTTAAATGCTTAACCATACTTTTCTGCTGACCGGTACTTCCTTCCACATTCTTTAGAAAATACATTCCAAATTTTTCAAGTACGTGCATAATGACTTAATGTATATTAATTACCTTACATGCATTTGTTTAATTACTATACTTTAATATTGATATTTCACATAGCAAATTTAGTTTAGTATGTGCTTTTTTTATCATAATTCCATTCCAACCTATGTGGAAACATGCTTTTATATAGGTTGGGGGGGAAGTGTGAAGCTACGTGTTATAACATGTCATTATTCCTATTTCATACACCATCATGGCAATAAATTTGAAATGATGTAGTTGAAGTGACATTTTGCATGCATGATATCCCATTAAGATGCCACCATTTTCTTTGATAATAACCCTCCTTTATGTCTTCTTTACCTCCTTGGTTGGAATCATAATGCCACTAAAAGGTAAACTTGAGAGGCCATATGACACTAGTGTTAGTACTAGTGAGAATTGCATGAAACAAAAGAGAATTTGGGTTTTTAGAAGAAAGATTGCAAGAAAGAAGTCTTTGCAGAGGTGTTTTCTAGAGTGTGAGTGGAGGCAATGGGAGGAAAAATAATCATAAATTAACCAAAAATTCACCAGGTAATCGTGTAGGATGCACTCTATGAGCCTAAATTCAAAAATTATGGTTGGTTAGACTACTTCCTGAAGCTAAATAGTTTCAATAACAACATTGCCTTAGAATTTGCACAAACATTTTCTAATGGTGAGGCAATGGTGAAAGGATTAAAATTTATAGCCACCAAAGAAAGGATTTTTGAAGTGTCAAGTTTTCCCATTGAAGGAGAACCTTATCCTATTTCTAGGGATGCTAGATCAGCTAGAGCAAAATTTACCGAGCCTAGTGATCACCCACTTGTTATAGAAAAACTAGGAACAAGAAGAACTTCTTTGCTGGAAAAATGGAAACAAGTTGCTTTTTATATTACCAAATACATTATCTGTGAGGGTCACCAATCTTGTCTCCATTCTATGCATTTCAAGCTTTTGAATCACATGAGACATGGCATGAGGATGAATGTTCCAAATGTCCTATATAATCTTCTTGCAATCATGGTGTCAAGTTTTCCCATTGAAGGAGAACCCTACCCTGCTTCTAGGGATGCTAGATCAACTAGAGTAGAATTCATCGAGCCTAATGATCCTCCACTTGTTATAGACAAACAAGGAACAAGAATAATTTCTTTGTCAGAAACATGGAAGCAAGTTGATGTTTATATTATCAAATACATTACCTGCGAGGGTCACCAATCCTATCTTCATTCTATGCATTTCAAGCTTTTGAATCACATGAGACATGGTAGGAGGATGAATGTGCCAAACGTCTTGTACAATATTCTTGCAATCATGGTTGTTGAGACATAGATTGGTAGGGAAAACTCTGTTTCCCATCATTGTTTGATTAAATTGCTGGTAGAAAAGTCTTTGCAAGATGTGTCCAATATGTCATGGGATGAATTTTTAAACATTACGAATTTCATATTAGATGATGTGGGTCCTAAAGGTCAACCCCTAACTCATAGGGTTAGTGGGGATGGGTAGCAAAAGATCATGATAACAAAAGTGGCAATATGATGGGTAGTGGCCTAATTTAATTTTTTTTACCCAAAATTGATGAAACTAAAAAAGGGTTTTAGAGGAGATTCTCAACTTCCACCTAATATAAATATCTCTTTATTTTGAATTTAATAAATTATTATTATTCATTTCTATTCAAATTACTTAATAAAAAGTCCTAATCTTCATGGAGGGTTGATTGAAAAAAATCTATAGTTTTCTAAATGGTATCCCATTTTTTGAATCCAAAACATGCATCACATTCTATGCTTAGCACACTATAGGATTAAAAAAAGAAAAAATGAATTTTTCATGAAGTTTTCACCCAGTTAAGGTGGTCAGACATACAGGTTTTTATATTTTTAAAACTTGTAATACAAAAATCATAATTAATTATTTACTGGAAAAAAATTACAAAGAAATATGACCAAGATCGAGACATGATTCCTCTACTTATATCTAAAATCTTATAAAAAAAAAATATTATTTTATTGTGGTTAGGGTGGTTAGGCGCATTAACCTACTTCTTATTTTTCCTTAAAATTTAAGTACCACCGCATTGAAATTTAAATTTTCACCATATATATATATATATAACTTATTCAAATTTTTACATCAAGTTTCCTAACTTTGATTTTTCTAAATTTTTTGCTACTTAAGGGCATATTTTTTCCATGATGATCCTGCACATACTCGAATGAGGGGGTTATTAAAGTTACTCCTGGAGGTTCAACTTCTAAGGAAATTCCTAGCACAAACCATCCTGTAGTAGAACCTGTAGTAGAAATTAATTCCTCTAAATCTAATCATGCAGATGAAGATAGTTCATCTTCGGACCCCAATGTTAAAATTTCCTCTAAAACCACAGTTCACACCAGGTCTGCCATTTGAAAGGAGGAAGCAAAAATGAGAAAAGTAGAAATTAACAAAGGGAAGGCTAAGAAGAAAAATATAGGAAATGTAAAACCTAGCCCAAGAAGCAGAAAAATAAAGACATTCATCATCCTGCAACCACTAGGGAAAATGAAAGTCCTCTAGAGAAATCAAAATTGATTGAGTCTTCTACTAGTGTGCCTCAAAAAAGGAGCCATAGGCTCAGAGGGAAACCTGAGAAGAAGGCATAAGTTCCTAAGGAATAGGAAAATATAGGATTGGTAGAACTTGTTAATGGTGCAGAGCAAGTTGAACATTAGGAACCAGTCCAAGAAGAGAAATATGTACATCAAGAACCAATGCAAAGGAAAATACTAGTAGGAAAGCATAAACCTCCTACTTTTTAATAGGAATTAGTATCCCTGGACCTATGGAAAGAAATGCAAGAGAAAGAAGAAGAATGAAATAAGGAAAAAATCAAGCTACAGGAAGAGATCAATAAGAAAAATGAAGAAATTGAGGAGAAGAATGTAGAAATTACTACATTAAAGGATAAGGTAAACAATGTGGTGGCTCTAATACCACAAATTATGGAATGTAGGACTTCCCCAAGGGTATATGAATTGCATTTAATAGATCACAACCTTTCCTTTCAGTTGTCAAGGGTCATTTCCAGTCTAAACCCTTCCATTGAAACCCAACAAGAATTTTTCCAAGCTTACCAATCCTCTCCTCCTGAAGCTAAGAATTTACAATGTGAATTATATTTGCATAACTATGTTGTCTAATAACCATGAATGGAATCCATTACTATAAATTTGGGATATTCACTTGATAGCATTAATGTCATGGTTTCAAAAAGAAATCAATTGGGGATAACAATTCAAAACATACAGAGAAAAGAACTCCATACCCCCTATCTCTAAGAGCTAATTCCAGCAATCCTCCAGATATCTATTGCACATGGCATAGACTTCTTTATAATCCACAATACAAAAAGAGGATAATGCCTTCTAGGGAGGAAGCATACATAGAATATGAGTAGGTAGCTACCACTACAGGAAGGACACTATTGGGATATTTATCACAGAGATGGAATGACTTGTTAGATCAGTTAAAACAAGTTGAACCCCATTCCCTACAAAATTATTATACAACTTGTAAATGAAGCATCAGGTATATACATCTTGGGAGGATGAAGCAACATTATTAGATCTTGTTAATATTTTAGCCACCTATATTGTTGTGGCCAGTACTAGACCACATAACCTATCAATACAATGTAGATAAAGAGATGCCAAGTTGGGGTAGATCGGAAAGCAAATAGGGGTTCTATTGGGATCCAATTTCAAATACTGTAGAGATTGATCAAGGGGAGACAAGAATTGGTGATTTTAGGGCTTTGGTTAGGCGAAGGAATTGAGTGCCCTATATTGGAGGACCAATAGATCATTAGGTTGGGGAGAGATGATGAGTCAAAATAATGACTCATTTTTTTTAGGATTTAACATATGTTTGTGATTGTTACTATGGGATTTTAGCACCTGGTTACTAATACTTGAACTATGTTATTTCCCTAAACTTATGAACTTTGGGCATGAACTTATCCTTGTAACTTTTTATAGTATTAACCTACTATGTGACATATCTATAATAATAATTTTACATGTGATTGAATGAATATTATTCTAAGGTGATTATGGATATACCATTGTCTTGTGCATGCTAATGTCATAATGTAGGTTCACATTAAGATGCAGATATAAATGAAGCTTGCAAGGTGGAAGAATTCCATGCCATCTGGTCAGTTGCTAAAGGAGTCAAATATAAATGGACATTAAAAGAGGTCAATGGAGGGAAACTTCCAGCTTGTGTAGAAGTTATAACCTACCTTTAACTGACCATGTCTATTAGTTGAGTAGATTTAGGAGGTGTTGCTATGTTGGATCCTCATTGAGGCAAGACTGGTTTGACTAAATCTAGCACATGCATAGGGTAAACCCACAAAAGTGGTTTACAATGTGAATGAGGAAGGAAACTTGTAAAAAGTGATCCCATGCCAAAAAATTTCATTTTGGGGGTTCACTCAAATTGGGTTTGATCGAACCCATTTAATGCATGTACGGACCAATTGGCCAAAAAAATAAATGGAAACCCTTTTATGTAAGGGGATTTTAATGCACCTTGGTTCACTCAAACCCCTGGGGGTTCGCTCGAACCCCCCGTGGTTCGAGAAAACCCTCCCTTTCCTTGGTTTTTTAACTTGTTCCAAAAAAATCAAAGTTTGTGCACTTTGAAGCTTGGGTTGAAGATGAAAATGGTAGAGACTTCATAGACCCAACTAGAATCAAGTAATCCTCATAACAAGCTATGCAAAAAATATAATTTTAATGTTTCAGTTTTACAATGTATTTGTTTTTCTCATTTTATTAAACATAGGTTTTTCACTGAAAATCAAGCTCTTTGTTCTACACTTGGAAAAATAGTAGATTATGATTCTTTTTTTTGAAAAATATGAGTGCACCATATATTGAAGTCCTTGATCCAACAAAAAAAAAATGATACATACGAAAAAATTTACGTGTTATACGGTCACACTATGTTTGAATTGTAATT